>VWZO01007551.1:207230-242150 GCA_013396975.1 Bucco capensis | reverse complement strand
TAAAGGGAACTTACAAGAAGGCTGGAGATGAACTATTTACAAAGGCCTGGAGTGAAAGGACAAGGGGCAATGATTTTAAATTGGAGATGAATAGATTTAAACTTGTTATTAGGAAAAAGTTCCTTACCACGAGGGTGGTGGAACACTGGAACAGGTTGCTCAGGAAGGTGGTTAGGGCCCCATCCCTCTAGGTATTCAACGTGAGGCTTGACAGGGCTCTGGGCAACCTTATCTAGTTGGGGATGTCCCTGCCCACTGCAGGGGGGTTGGACAAGATGACCTCCAGAGGTCCCTTCTAACCCAAACCATTCTATGATTCTATACTTGTTAGGGTGAAAAAAAGCCTTGTCCTTGGAAGCTTCATAAAAAGCTTATTTGTACCCATTTAAGACAATTTATTTAAAATATTCATTTCCTTTTGAAAGAATATTCATTTTCTTTTCAAATATTTTTATACTGAGAAAACCGATTATATGATATGTATTTATCTTAATTAAATTTTCACAAGTGTGGCTACATTTATTATCAGAAATAATGTGTATTAGAAATGACACTCAGCTTTCATTAGCCGAATTGATATCACAAAAAATGTACATAAATTCAAAGATCAGTATTACTTTTAATGTTGGTAATTGTTAGTGTGGAGTTACAAATTCATATTATCTTAGTGAACAGCAAAAACATAGTGTTTTCTATGAGTTATCAAGTATAAATCTGAATGATATCTGGTAGTCATAAACATTTTACAGAGAGTAATATTCCCTGTTGGGTTTGTGAATCGTTTGGACACATGGCCAATTATTCTCCTCTGCCAATTTTAATTTACCAGTTGACACTAACTGACACATAGAGGTTCACTCTGTAAGCTGAGGTCTTTATTCTAGATCACTATAGTCCTTTTTATTACAAAAGAGTTTCCTCCAGTGCTGGAGGAAAAAGTGGGGGGCGGGGAGGAGAAAAGTAGAAAAGTATCCTCTACTTCATAGTTTTTGTACTAACACCATGAACCTAACATCTACAGAAAAAAAAAGGGAAAAAAAACAATCCATACTTTTTGTTCTTCTTACATTTATCTTTAAAATCTAAGAATATTCTTCTTGTTTCTGGGCAAAGAACCAAACTGGGTGAAGAAAAAACAAAACAAAGTGCCAGCAACGTGCTATAGCCAGTGAAAATATTCATTAGCAAGAGGAGTCTGGCTGGCAGTGAGTGGGTGGCTGGACCTGGAAAGCTGAGAAAATGAGGTGGTTAGGGCTGCAGTGGAAGCTGCATTGTTTCAACTCAACTAGTGTCTGCACTGTAATGTAATATACTGAATTATTGCATGTAATATAACAGTCTTATATTATTCATTGTCTAGAGACTTTGGTATAATATTCATATCGTAATCTTTCGAGACGCTTAAGTTAAAAATGTTCTATGACTATACTATTTCCTTCTGAATATCAGTAAATAGTTTACAAATCCAGTCACTTTTTCATTTACATTGAAACTACTTTCTCTAGACACATTAAAAAAAAAATTTGAAATGTAATTCACCAAATACTCACTATCACTACTGTTGTTGTAGGTGCTTGGTAGCCATGTCTTTAGCTCACTAAGGAAGATAAATTCTGCTCTGACTCATCATTATGACATAATAGTCTTGACCCAAAATTTCCATCAGCTGAAGGTTCATCCAGGTCCATTACCCAGGTCACACTCAACATATTTAAATGAAACTGGAGACAAAGAGAATCCCAGTTGAACTTTATTATTATCCTCTCTTGTCAACATGCACATTTTTATTTAAATATATTTCATTTCCTTTTTTGGAACAGTATTTTATTTTTTTTTTTAGTATTTTTATGGGGCTTGGTAGGGGACTGAAAGAAGATATGTTTGGTAAAAGATGTCTCCAAGATGTTGGATTTTCTTTATAACTATATTGGTCATTTACTATAATTTTACAGTAATGTTCTTAGTCTAATGATCATTTTAATAATAATTTTTCAATTTAGACTCTGCTAGATATGTTTATCCCTTTAGATTAACTACTAATTTTTTCACTGATCAAAATCCCATTGTACTGTCTATGGACATACCATATAAATTAAGATACTCATTGCTTTTGAAAAAAGAAACCCTCAAAACCTTAAGTTACTAATGTGTTCATTTCTGAGACGTTGTTTATTTCCCTTCATTATAAATGATTTATGTGATTCATTAGATTGTGGTAATTATCATTTTAGACTCATAACTTTCTTATTTATGCAAGCTTTTCTGGTGTTGATGAAGTGCACTGCTATTTACAAGTCAGGTTTGATAAGTATTAAATGCAGGATAATGAAGCCAGTCAAATTATCTTTAAAGGACTGTAAAATGTGTTGTACTTTATTCCCAGATACACCTTAGCTTGATATTACAAAAAAACCCCGACTTGCGTTGTGTCTTTAGATGAGGAAAACCATGGAAAGGGAAGCTCTTGAATCCATTACTGTACTATTTTTAGAAGAAGCAAAATAGTCCTAAAAAACCCCATGAACAGCTGTGCAAACACCACATCATTAGTACAAAGAAGAGATTGCCCAGTTTATCATATCAGCGCAGAAAGACACCAAATGGTGCATTACTGGACTAATCAGTGACCTGATCAGCTCTCCACTTTTCCCCCAACTCATTTAGCCCCTTTCCCCTCCTCTGCCTTCTGCTTTATTGTATAGTTCCAGCCAAGGACACCAGCCCATGGTCTAAGCCAATTAACCCAGTCCTTTTAGCTGATATCCCTTCTTGATTTCCCAATATTTCATCTTGCCAATCTGAAACTGTTATCTCTGTACATCTGGCCCTTTACCACCTGTTTTGAATGACAAATTTGAATTCTTTTTTTTTTTCTCATTACACCTACCTCTGTCCTGTATTCCCTTACCAGAGTTTATAGTTTGAGTTTTCTCCACTGTCTGACCTTTGTTTATCCCAAAGTGCTGATTATTACTTTTATACATAGATGCACACAAAACATAATTCCATTAACTCTGAATTTATTAATGACTAATTTCAAGCACCAGACACAAAAAAACAGATGACCAACCAGTGAATTCTATTCTATATTCTTTATATGGTCAGAAAAGTCTAGTACAGTCTCAAAATGAAATAAAAAAATGTAGCTTAGATTTGGAAACAGTAAATTGGAACATTTTCTGCCTTTGTAAGCATAAGCTTTGTAGCAAAAACAAATTTGGGGAAGGAAAAAATTCTTCCCCTGAAAAACTACCTTAAGATATCAAAAGGAGATTTTGATGAGACCATGAAGGAGAAAAATTATTTTATTGGGATTTTAGAATCTTTTCTTTTTTTCTATTTTTATAGCCTAGTGACTTGTAGAGGAGATATTTTTTTAGATTAATGTGAGTCACATTAATCAGTACGGAAGTTAAATTCTTATAAAGGCAACTTGGCAAAGAGTTTACAGCTCTGGCAACAGGGGAAAGAAAATGCAATTTTTTGTCTTCTAGTTAATTGTCTTGAATTACAGTCTGAGTGCAGCTGGCATTTATTGTTTTGCACACTAGAAATGTGCAATATTTATCATCACTGTTTAGATTTAAACCTATAGCTGACACCAAGTACACCACCTGAGAAACCGGGAAACCAGATATTGCAAAATATTCAAAGAAGGTATTCATGTTAGAACATGTTAGACAAGATTTTTTAAGATGCCACTGTAAGACAATCTCAAATATAGCAGATTTAGGGCTTTATACTGTTTAGCTTATACCCTTGTGTCTTACTTATTGAAACAGCTCCCTAGTTTTGTCTTGTCTCTGGAGAAGACATGCTGTGTCAGGTGATTAACAGCATTTTGCATTTATGTTCAGTTTCCCTCACCATGAATGGGACCTAAGCAGAATCGAAGTACCCTATATACCCTTGGTGGTTCAGTGAAGTTCACTGTAATTTTCTTATGCATATAAGTCTTCATTTACATGTCAGCATTCCTTCGGCTCACAGGGTACATGGATACAACAACATGTGGGGCTATGAAGAAGGGTAGTGACATCTAGAGTCTCTACCAAGTCCCACACACGGTAGGATAAGCCTTGCCCAGTTTATCATATCAGCGCAGGAAGTCTCTGAGCCAATCATCTGTAGATATTTCATTTGGCACAATATTTCTACGTTTTTCCTTACCACAGTACAAGGCAGATGGTTACGTGACTGTCAGAGTTTGTGGCATAAATATTATTAGTGATTAACAGATGATTCAGAAAACTTCAGCAGATTCCACCCTTACCTAAGAGTGGTGGAGTCTAAACTAAGGGAAGAGACACTGTTCCCTGTTTGGGACAAGGGGTGTGTGAATTTCTTTTATTTTATATTGAACAAGGGAAACCAGGCTGTAATAGGAGAGTGATGAAACCCTCTGATTATTGGTTCAATGTGCTCTGGAAATTAAACAGTTGGATTTTTCGTTCTGGTTGTGGTACCTCTTGAATGGTGGAGAGGGAAGTAGTAGTTACAGCAGGGGACCTTTCACAGATTGGTATATTTGGATTTTATTTCTTTTCTCAAGTAGAGTCAGTATATATCCCCCAAATCTCTGTATAGGTAACAACATTAATTAGTATTACCAAAGAACACAGTCAACAGGTTTCATTTTTCACAGCTATGTGTTGTGGTTTCACTCCAGCTGGCAACTTAGCATCAGGGAGCTGCTTGCCCACTGCCCCCTGAAGGAGGATGGAAGCAGGATGCAGAGAACTGGGGGGTAAAAAACAGAAAAAGGAAAAAAAAAGCAAAACATACGGATTGAGAGAAAATCAGTATAGTAGGACAGAAAATGGCATTATAATAATGCTACAAAACATAAAAGTAAATGAGGCACTGTACAATCGCTCACTACCTGCTGACTGACACCTGACTAACCCCTGAACCCTTGTCCAACTGCTCCCAGTTTGTATACTAGGCATGATGTCATATGGTGTGGAATATCTCTTTGGTCAGTTTAGGCCAGCTGTCCCAGCTGTATCCCCTCCCAGCTTTTGGGCACTCCTAGCCTCCTCTGGCAGGACAGCATGAGAAGCTGAGAAGTCCTTGACTTAGTATAAATTCTGCTCAGCAGCAACTATAAACCTCAGTGTGTTATTATTCTCATCCTAAATTCAAACCACAGCACTATACCAGCTACTAGGAAGAAGATTAACTCCATTCCAGCTGAAACCAGGACACTCTGTAATCAGAGTATGGAATCATTGAATACTGTGGCTGAGACAGGGTTAACTGTAGTCTGCACAGTGCTGTATTTTAGACCATTGACCAAACCACCAGTGATAACACACCAGTGTTCCAGTTACTGCTAAGCAGGACTTACACAGCATCATGACCTTCTCTGTTACTCACTCTGCCCTGTCAGTAAGGAAGCTAGGGAAAGAGGCTGGGAGGGGACAGCTGACCCTAACTGACCAAAGGGATATTTCATACTCTATGATATCATGCTCAGCAATAAACCTGGGAAAAGAAGGAAGAAGAGGTTTGTGGTTATGGCGTCCTCAAGTAAAAGTCAGCAAGATGAAACCCTGCTTTCTGGAAATGGTTAAAAATCTGCAGGATGATGGGAAGCTGTGAATGACCTTATTTTCCTCTGCTTGCACATGCAGATTATGTTCTTTAATTAAACTGTCTTGATCTTGAACTATGAGTAATTTCTTAGTTTTGCTCTTCTGATAGTGTTCCCCATCCTGCTGGGGGGAGGAAGGGAGTGACTGGATGGTGCTTAGCTGCCAGCTGGTCAACATACAACACCTACAAGTATCAGTGCATACATAATTAAACGTGTATTGATTAACTGAATACTAATTACTTTGATGGTAGTTCATGGATCACCTCTTAGTTCTTCTTTGGTGCCTTGGGGAAAAAAAGGAACAACAATAACAGCAAGACTTTTAAAGTATGATTTGCATGACACATATTTTTGCTTTTTAAGCATGTATCCAATTTTCCTGAGGTGAACAAGCAACATATTACTTAGTTAGAAGAAGCAAAAGGTGAGAGGTCAAAATTCTTTTCATGTTTTATCAGTAATTTCAGACGGTAAGGTGGACAGGGATGTTTTCATTTTATTAACTGGGTTGTATTTGGCTATTATGAACTTCATTTTTAATTAAACATACTGTAACTCTGTTGGGAAAGTTCAGATGTAACCACAGATGAAAGTTAATAATAAGGGTCAAGCTTTCACTCTTGGTGAGGTAGTATCACATTTTTCTTGAATTTACATATTTTTGCCATTGACCTCCCTGAAAACTACAGCAGATGCACAGGAAAAATCTATTCAGAATCATGCAAAAAGGAGAAACTGAACAATTTATGCTTAAGAAAAGCATATTTTTAATTCAACAGGAGTTGTGTTAAAAACACTTGTTTTGACATTCTCGGCTGCTCTTATCCAAGGAGACTTTGAGAATCTTGACAGAAATGAACAAAAATGAATAAGCTTCGCAAATGTAATCACTCATATTTGGGGGCAAAGAGGGTGAAAGCAAATACATCTACAATGTACATTCTTCACTTACTTGACGAATGAATTTTTAGCTTTAGTTTTGAAATTAGTTCGAATAATAAGAATATGTGAACTCATAACTGCTCTGTAGTTTTATATGAGAAGTAGGGATAAAATCTTTTTTTTTTTCTCTGTGAACAGCAATATTTTGTGTAAATACATGAGCACCAAATGTAAATTTCTCATTCTATCGTAGATTAGATAGCTTTGTGCTTAAAGCAAAGAGATTAAGATTATTTGAATAACAAAAATAAGAATGATCTGGTCCATGATAATAGTAAAAGAAATACTTTTATTGCTCATTTTTTTCCACAATGTTTAACTTAAACATTAAACATTCACAGACCTTTGAATAATATCAATTACCACAAGCACAACAGAGCTCCACTAGATTTTGGAAATACTATCTTCAGAGCATATTTTGCTCTCCACACATCTTAAATGGAGACTGGTAGAAGTCAGGCACAGAACAAGACCTCAATTCATGCTAAAATAACACAGAGCTGAAGAAGATGTAATTCAGAAAAGGCCTCTTCTGCATTACCAATGTTCCAATCAAAATATGGATGTAATAAATGCCAAAACTATAGTGGTTAGGAGTTGGCACAGTGACTAGGAGCAGATACTAGAGGAAGAGTTAGATGATGAGAGTAGGGTTTATACCAGAACAGAGGCAGGAAGCCTGAGCAGCAGAGAATGGACATGAGAGGACAGCTGTGGTATATATGAGTAGATACACAATTTTGCAGAGAGGTGCAACTGAATTTTACTCATTCTCCAAGAAGATCTGAACTTGTTCTGCTTATAGTTTGAAGCACCTGGAAGCCATTTATTTGTAGGGCAATGTGCCTGACCTTGCAGCAGTATTGAGGGGCAGGAAGTACAAGCCCAGATCTGTCAGCAAACACTTGAACAGTGTTGTACGTCTCCATGGCTGACCACTGGCAGAATTGACTTGACAGCCTGGAAAAAACTTTGTAAGCTTAGTCCACAAAACTCATTCTGAAAGATATCTTGTCATTCACACTTCTCATTCACAGAATTAGGACACATATTTGTGATAGTCTTGAAAGGGCTACAGAAAGTATTACTGTCCCATGGCCATTTATCACCACTCCATGACTAAATCCTCCTTGTGTCTGCTTCTGAGCACAAGTAGCTGAAACTACAATTAAAGAAGATGAAAGTACTGTGATTGACTTCACATTGACATGAATTCAAATAATTTCATACAACTGATACACAAAACTTAGCTGCAGATGCACAAACTTGGGCAGATAGAAGGAATTTATCAGTGGGGAGAGTATCTTTTCAATTTCTAATTTTACCCATGAAAATGCAGTTATTTATACCACAAGACCAACTGCCTGAGCCCTTAAATGTATCAACACTACTGAAAAAATCACATTATGCTATGTTTGGCTTTGCTTTTTTCCAGAATCTGCAATAGAAATATTGATTTCTGATGAACTACTTTATTCATACTGTAATGTCAACAGCTTGAGTGGAGAAAAAAAACAACAAACCCAACAACTTCATAACCTGCAAGATCTTTAACCACATAGTCACATGTATAAAACAGCCTTAAAGATGGTATCTAGAGTAGTGAAGTTCTAGCAAGTTCAAGCAATGCTATTTTTTCCTTGAGGAACCAAATCTCATTAAGTGCTCAAAGCAGGAGGACTATCATGTAGTAAGGGCTATTGCTCCCTATAGAATCTCCAGCAATTTTTTTTCAGTGATTGGAAGCTATGAATCTAAGAATAGATCAGGAATTCTCATAGTTAAAGCCACTAAATTCTGTTCTGGTAAACTGGCCTCTACATCAATTTCAGAGTTTGTGGATGAGGCTGCAGATTTTTAATGAGTCTTTCATACTCTGAGTGATGAACTAGATACAGGGGGAAAATCTATATACCTTATTACCTGACGATATATATGTTCAGAAATAAAGACTACTATCCTGTGATTCTCCATTCTTGCACTTTCATGTCTGTAAAAAGAAAAAAATCTCATCCTGTATAAACATGCTTTGAATAAAAGTTTGTAACTCTGATGCGCTATTACCGTGACAATATGCTATGATAAAACCAAATCAAACTGAACAATACCAAACCAATTCTGTAAAGGTTAAGAGTAGGATTACCTCTTGAGCAAGGAGAGAAATATGTGTTAATGAATATTCTATGATTATGTGAGCATGTTCTCTATTAACTCATACATCAAGAAGGGCTCAGACAGAAGTATGACACTACAACCAGAGGCTGCACAAGAATACTTTTTTTTTTTTAATGAGAACTCCTACAGATGTGCTACTTTGAAATAGTTTTGGGCACTAGAAAGAGGAAAGATGCAAAATGCAGTTAATATGTGTTGGATACAAAGACAATAGAGACATTTTGGATACATTCACACATCTCTGAAATACCGCTAATCAGGAGAAATTAAGTGTGGAATATTTCAGACCTGCTGAGAAGCACTGGTAAAGTTAAGTGCATATCAAAGAATGATCAGGTAATAGGTTACTTTTCCTGGAGGCCTTAAGTGTGACCTTAAAAGTAATAGATTATCTATGCCTCCTTGGAAATTCCAATTGTTTAGACAAATTGAAATGCTGATAGCTAATCTTTCATCATGCCTGATTTTGTGAATATTGAAGGATTTCACCCTATATATGGCATTTGACAGGGAGTTTTGCACTCACTTTGGTTTTACTCTTTGTTTTTACAAACTCCTTATTGAAAGTAACCCTGAGACCTACCCTCAGTCTTCATCCTGAAATTTTATTCTTCTCATTTAATATGCATCCCACATGACCTATAAATTACAAGGTTTCCACCTTGATGACAAAGTTCTTAGGATAATCAGAAATTTTTCTTCTACATGGGAGGCTGAGCAGGCTGCTCTCCTATTTATTAGTTGTGTGGATCCATTGTGTGGGTTTTCTGTTCCTTTACTAGAATGAGTTCTCTGCATGCTTCCCACTCTGAAAGTTCCAACAACCACACTAAGACAGCAAAGTTAGTTTTGAATTGAATGGTTGTTAGATACCTCTATAACAACCCTGTTTGTACATATTTTGCCTTTACCTTTATATCCTCTTTAGCTTTAGCAGTCTCCTGAGTGATTTTATGACCTGCAGTTTCATACAGTATAAAACTAGTGAACTGAATTTAGTCTTTGACCTTGTGATTTTTCTGTATGTTGTAGAACCATTAATGACTTGAAAACAAAAAAGGCTTGTTTATTTCTTTATTTAATAACTTCAGTTATAAAGACATTTAATAAATGTTTTCTAGGTCTTTTTTTTCAGGCATTTTTTTTACCTGGTTCTACTCAGGAAACAAAATAAAACAACTAACCTAACCCACAAAACCCAAGGAAAAGAAATATTGAATTCCTGCTTTCTATGACTGCCAATGGGAATGATCAATGCTTCAAAGTCTGGCGTGGAGATACGTAAAGAATCTGAATGGGGCTTCAATTTCTATCAATAAATCACAAGAATAAGTAAAACTGGGAGCATCGAGTTAGGGATCAGAGTTAGAAAACCAGTCTTATGCTCTGTTGCTCAAGTACTCAAGGGAGTGAGTTTCAAGAATACATTCTGATGTTAAAGACTATTTTTTAATATTGATAAACTCAAATTAAGATCCATTAATCAGTGAGAGTTTATAGTTCCCACATGCATAAAATAAATGCCTCCTAGTCATTTTGGTTTTTATAATTTCATGTGAAAAGTGAAGCTTTTCACAACTGCTGTATCTCATACTAGTAACCATGATAATCCTGGGAAACTCAACAGTTCAGAACAGAAACAAGCTTATTGACAAATATATCTGGTATTTATTTTGTGTTCAATTATTTCTAGGGATTTATTTTTCAGTACCGCTTTTTTCTTTCCTCTCCAAAACAACAGAATTTATAAAAGCACCCGTCTTCAAAAACACACACACAGCGAACAAAGAGATACTAGTTTCCAACAAACAACAGCCAGTTTAGGATATTTGAATTCAGCCCTCTTGAACCTGCCTATTTAGCAAACAAGTTTTTTGAAAATTGTAGTGCAAGAATTTATCCTTTTGCATACATTTACAGGCACAGAGACACACATATATATGTGGATAAGTCTATGCTTCATGAAATGACTTATGTTCTCCTGAGCTTTGTATCACGCTCGGATGAACTCTTCATCTTTTCTTGCTAAACCAAGTGCATGACTTTTACCTTGTTGTGAAAATAAAAGATCCCTGGTAAATCCACATGATAAGCTGTAGCCCTTTGTTGGTAACTCAGAATGAGGCCTGAAACACAGCTGCTTTTTAATATTTTTTTTCTCCTCCATTTTTTTGCACTCTTTGATGTTCTGAGTTGAATAAAAGTTCAAAGATAATTTTACATGCTTCAGAAGCAATCCAGACTGCCTAACTCACTAAGTGAGGTAACATTTAGAACTGAATTGGCCTGATATTCTGTATTTGGAAGACTTAGGTAAGAGCAACAGGTCTCCATCCAAAAGTCTAGTACACCTCTAGAGCTTAAGTATCTGTATTAAGCAAAACAAAAGTACAAATTAACAAATAAAACTTCTGAAGAAGTGTGTTCCTTAAGTAGATGGACAGTTCTAGCTTATAAAACAAAACAAACAAACAAAAAAAAACAAAACAAAACCAACCAATTAAAAAAAACAAAGCAAGACCCTTATTATTTTTTTCAAAAATGAAGAAACCTGAATATCAGCCCCCAGCAATCCCCACCTTTAATCCCATAAAATCTGGCAATTTTGATCCATCAAGTCCTAGCTTTTATTGAAATGAGAGAATAAATATTTTTTTCAATGTTAGATTTTAAATATACCACCTTAAAAAGTCCTCAGTAGAAACTTGGTAGAATGTGAAGAAAAAACTGTCTATTTTCGTAGAAACAGTTTAATAAATACTCATTTTCACTTTTGACCCCAACCTTAAGTAATCCTGAATATATAACTCGTGTTATAAATTCTCATAATCAAAACATGTATCTTTGTAGTTTATGAACAATTGAGGAAAGGTGAAAAGGTAGGAAACCTTATCTAACGCAGAGACTGAAGGAATGGATCACAGTGAGAACACATGGAGATGCATATAGACACTTTCACCTTGTACTTAATAACATTGAAAGTGGTCACATTTCCCATCGATATGAAGTCCTGAACCTCAAACAGCCAGGCCTCTGCAGAATTTGTGAGCTCTCTGTAAGGATGAATATCCCTGTTAGTGGTCAGTTCAGCTGTTTCTATGGTTACAGGTTAATTCAGTGGTTAGAAAAGTGACCTCCAGTATATAATTCACTAGAACAGAGAAAATAAGTGGAAGTCTAGATGGACACTGTCTCGGTTTGAGACAATTTGGAGGAGGAGAAACTCCGGATGGAAGCCTCCCTCCTCCCAAAAAACTAGATACCAGATTGCCATCATTTAACCCAGGACAGATACCTACATTTGTAAGCATGGTTTAACTATCATGTAACAGGTTTTCAAAATCTATGATTTCCTAATTGGTGCTAGTAAGCAACTTTCTCATTGAAAAAATACAAATAATTTTTCAACTAAGGTAACTGTTCAGGAAAAAGTTCATGTATATGAAAACATCCCAACGCCTGCAGTTCAGGGAATTATTTTTTATACCATTTCTTGAAGCCTGAAGAAACAAAGATAATGACAGGATCGTGACTTCTACATGATGTATAACTATATGAAGTGTGTTATTTGATTAAAATTCAAATGGATTAAAAGTCTAGTAGTATTCTGGGTAAAATCATAATAATTTTAAACTTAGCTTTACGCAAGACATTAAAGAAATCAAAGATCTAACTCCTTACAAATATGCTTTCTGCAACACTACTCAAAAGGCAAAGATTTGTACTATCCCTCCCAAAACCTTCAAATTAAACCCTCACATGATTTATATGAATATGGTACTGACTCTGGTGGCTGTGCTGCAGAAATGCTGAAAAAAATCACTACTTTATAGCTATTGAAAATTAAGTCTAAATTACCTTAAAAATACATTTGTCTCACACCTAAACAGCCTTTAAGCAAGAACCACATATTATCTACCTGTACTACACATACAGAGGTGTCTGTTATTATGAACCACTACAGGAATAATATTCATGTCCTCCTGGACATAATAAATTTAACAAAATAAAAATATATAATCTGTTCTTTATTCAGCATAGAGAGAAAAAATTTAACATAGAGAGTATTTCTGATCATTAACAGTTGTGTCAAGTGCTGATGCTACATCTATTGGGTGGTAGATGTTGCTGCACTACCTGTAAATTCTGACGAAATGTTGAAAGAAATCATTCGGAAAAGAGCAGTACTAACAGTGAAAATGGTATTTGATCAAGTATACCTGCATAATAAAAAAATTCTTTGAGCCAAATAAAGATAATGTCATTTTTTAATTTTGTTGAATATGCATTAAAGTCATCTGCTTGAATTTAAGACTAAGATCATGTGGAAAATATCTACATAAAGGATTCTATTCTGTACAGCTCAGGACACCAGACAGCAGGAAATAGTCTAAGGAACTTGAGTCTTTACTTCAGGGCAGCTCGATACCAGATATGCAAAGTCTGGATTAGTACAACAGAAATTCCTCTCATTCATCCAGTGGTAAAACAAAAGAAGGACCAGAAAGACTATAAAAAAGGGAGTCACTGGAAACATCTTTTTTTTTTTTTTAAATGTATTCATAAAATGTTTTATTAAGCTATCACAATATCTTATATATTAAGATATTTCACAAAAAGGATGTGTATAAACAATTCTGTATGTTTTTTTTAAAAGTATGCTTTAACCAGCTTTAGCTCAAAATGTGATACATGATAGAGATGTGATACTTTCTGCAGCCTCACAGAGGTATGAGTCAGGAGTTGAACTGATCTTCATCTTGGGCAAGGTAGATGAAAAGAAAGATAGATGTGACTTGAAAAGGCATTTAGGAGTTACAGTATGATCGCTAGAGTGCATTAGGTAATACTTGGGAGCTAGAGGAGGATGTGTAAGTGTGAAGTGAATAGGTTGTCTCTTATCTCATATAGAAGTGACAGTGATTAACAGCTCCCATAAGGAAGTGGAATGATGCACTGCATCTTTCCCATGTAGCTTGCTATGGCAAAAGCATATGTCTTCATGAGTTTTTCTGGAGAGTAAGAGTCAGTCTGCCTAAACCTTGCTTGTACTTATGTGCTCTCCGCATCCCAATTGGTTAATCTAGCCTTCTGGTTTTCCAGTTTGTGTACTTAGATTTAGCACAAGAATTGATACAAGTCAGAAATATGATACATTTCAGGACTGTACCAAAGGGCACACCAGGAATTGATCTTAGAATTGTGTTTTGCAGGTGAAAGGAAGAAGGAAGAGGAAACAGGAAAAGAGATGTGAAATGAAAAAGAACTTAGCAGCTATGTCATGATTGCTAGAGTAAATTCCTGAAGTGGTTTAGAAAAAGCAGTCTTGTATGCTTGCTGCTGATCCTAGAGGAGTGAAAAGTGGCAACACAGCCAGAGCATTCTTCTGAAATGTTTTAAAACGTAGCACAGCTGGAAGCAGAGAAGCTAACCTCTTGTTGTCGTCATGGCTAGGCTTTGCGAATGAAGATCCAGGGAGGGCTCCACCCACACTCCTCATCAGCGCCTTTTCCAAGCGCACAGATAAAAAGAGGATAGCAGATAGCACCCTCGAGCCTGCACAATGGATTTTTATTAGGTGAGACACAGCATGCGCAGAGCTGGACCCACCCTTTAGTCCTAAGGTTCATCTGCCNAAACATCCCAACGCCTGCAGTTCAGGGAATTATTTTTTATACCATTTCTTGAAGCCTGAAGAAACAAAGATAATGACAGGATCGTGACTTCTACATGATGTATAACTATATGAAGTGTGTTATTTGATTAAAATTCAAATGGATTAAAAGTCTAGTAGTATTCTGGGTAAAATCATAATAATTTTAAACTTAGCTTTATGCAAGACATTAAAGAAATCAAAGATCTAACTCCTTACAAATATGCTTTCTAAAACACTACTCAAAAGGCAAAGATTTGTACTATCCCTCCCAAAACCTTCAAATTAAACCCTCACATGATTTATATGAATATGGTACTGACTCTGGTGGCTGTGCTGCAGAAATGCTGAAAAAAATCACTACTTTATAGCTATTGAAAATTAAGTCTAAATTACCTTAAAAATACATTTGTCTCACACCTAAACAGCCTTTAAGCAAGAACCACATATTATCTACCTGTACTACACATACAGAGGTGTCTGTTATTATGAACCACTACAGGAATAATATTCATGTCCTCCTGGACATAATAAATTTAACAAAATAAAAATATATAATCTGTTCTTTATTCAGCATAGAGAGAAAAAATTTAACATAGAGAGTATTTCTGATCATTAACAGTTCTGTCAAGTGCTGATGCTACATCTATTGGGTGGTAGATGTTGCTGCACTACCTGTAAATTCTGACGAAATGTTGAAAGAAATCATTCGGAAAAGAGCAGTACTAACAGTGAAAATGGTATTTGATCAAGTATACCTGCATAATAAAAAAATTCTTTGAGCCAAATAAAGATAATGTCATTTTTTAATTTTGTTGAATATGCATTAAAGTCATCTGCTTGAATTTAAGACTAAGATCATGTAGAAAATATCTACATAAAGGATTCTATTCTGTACAGCTCAGGACACCAGACAGCAGGAAATAGTCTAAGGAACTTGAGTCTTTACTTCAGGGCAGCTCGATACCAGATATGCAAAGTCTGGATTAGTACAACAGAAATTCCTCTCATTCATCCAGTGGTAAAACAAAAGAAGGACCAGAAAGACTATAAAAAAGGGAGTCACTGGAAACATCTTTTTTTTTTTTTTAAATGTATTCATAAAATGTTTTATTAAGCTATCACAATATCTTATATATTAAGATATTTCACAAAAAGGATGTGTATAAACAATTCTGTATGTTTTTTTTAAAAGTATGCTTTAACCAGCTTTAGCTCAAAATGTGATACATGATAGAGATGTGATACTTTCTGCAGCCTCACAGAGGTATGAGTCAGGAGTTGAACTGATCTTCATCTTGGGCAAGGTAGATGAAAAGAAAGATAGATGTGACTTGAAAAGGCATTTAGGAGTTACAGTATGATCGCTAGAGTGCATTAGGTAATACTTGGGAGCTAGAGGAGGATTGTGTAAGTGTGAAGTGAATAGGTTGTCTCTTATCTCATATAGAAGTGACAGTGATTAACATCTCCCATAAGGAAGTGGAATGATGCACTGCATCTTTCCCATGTAGCTTGCTATGGCAAAAGCATATGTCTTCATGAGTTTTTCTGGAGAGTAAGAGTCAGTCTGCCTAAACCTTGCTTGTACTTATGTGCTCTCCGCATCCCAATTGGTTAATCTAGCCTTCTGGTTTTCCAGTTTGTGTACTTAGATTTAGCACAAGAATTGATACAAGTCAGAAATATGATACATTTCAGGACTGTACCAAAGGGCACACCAGGAATTGATCTTAGAATTGTGTTTTGCAGGTGAAAGGAAGAAGGAAGAGGAAACAGGAAAAGAGATGTGAAATGAAAAAGAACTTACCAGTCATGATTGCTAGAGTAAATTCCTGAAATGGTTTAGAAAAAGCAGTCTTGTATACTTGCTGCTGATCCTAGAGAAGTAGGAGTGAAAAGTGGAAACACAGCCAGAGCATTCTTCTGAAATGTTTTAAAACGTAGCACAGCTGGAAGCAGAGAAGCTAACCTCTTGTTGTCGTCGTGGCTAGGCTTCACGAATGAAGATCCAGGGAGGGCTCCACCCACGCTCCTCATCAGCGCCTTTTCCAAGCGCGCTGATAAAAAGAGGATAGTGGATAGCACCCTCGAGCCTGTGCAATGGATTTTTATTAGGTGAGACACAGCATACGCAGAGCTGTACTCACCCTTTAGTCCTAAGGTTCATCTGCCAGGGCCTAGCAAGCTTGGACGCTGGCAGTGAGGTCCTTAGGACAGTAACCTCTTGTATCCTTAATGGAAAAGACCTTAAGCAGGATTGAATAGTCCCTAGAAGCCTTCTATTGCTCTTGCTTGTCTCAGTGGAGAAGAAAGTGAACATAAGTAGCTAGGTGACTAAATTTCAGTAATGCAAAATCTGAATCGCGTATCAATGTTAGGAAATCAGGATCCCTTCTGTCACTTATTTTAGCATAAAACTTGTGCAGAGTTATTTTTGTGTTAAGCATTTATATATATATACATAAACAAAGTAACTGAATTTACTGTAGCATACTTAAGGACAGTAATACATACTCATGCATTATAAAGCATTAAAATTTTAGAAGTATTATAGCTGTTCAGTGTAAGTAGTTCAGAGTAAATCCTAGGAACTTCCTTGGTGAGAAGTCACTGTAACAGAAATTTGTCTTCCTAAATCCAGAAGCCATATTCCAGCACTGTAGTTAGGTCATGGTTCAAGACCTCAAAAACCAATGAGAAATATGTTTCGCTCTTACAAAGATGATTGCCCATTTATTCTACTCTACTCAGTAAAGATTTCAGTCTAGGAAAATAAAATAATACACAAGAGTTCACAGGGAGAGACCTCAATGAGCAGAACTGGTGTGGTAGAAGGAAATAGTATTATTGATTAATTGCTCAAGTGACTATTGGTAGTCTGGTTGGGAATGAGGCCCATGAAAAATGTGCTTTCATTGACAGTGGTTTGCAAAATACAGTTAGGCAATTAGAAGAAATCTCTAATTAAATGTACTTACACCTAGAAGAGTGATGTGTAAAAAAGGAGAAAGGAAAAGTCTCTAAAAATCCACTTTAATTTGTAAGTAGCTAAAACACACTCAGAGATATGCAAACAGTATCAGTTCTTGGGTTTTTTTTTTGTTTAATTGCACAAGTTTCCTTAGCACTAAAAGCAATGATCACTAAAGTGAATAAGCTGCATGAAATAGCAAGGGGTAGCAAAATGAATTATTTTTACTACCCAAATTTTACTTTGTTGGAATAATTCATAACAAATAACAATACTATAAGCTCATACTAGTTTTCCACAAAATAACTACTTACCACTTACTCTGATGAATCTGCTGATTACTGTGTTTTCAATAGCTTTTTTCTGGAGAACTCTGATATTATTATTTCTGATATTTTTAATATTTCTTATCTTCTGCCTGTCAAGAAGATTGTGTATGAAAAATAAAGTATCTTATTTCCAGAAATGTTAAATTCTGGAAAACATTCTTTTCATATATATAGTTATGCCTTAGCAAATGATACTAAAGCAAACTGTAAATTGACAGCTGAAGTAATTTTGTTACAGGATTAATGTTAAAATCTTTTATGCTTTAGCCTTCTCCTTCCATCTCCAAAACAGAGGTAATTGTTTGGAGGAAACATATAATTAATTACAAAAATGAATTTCAATTTATGGATTTAAAATTGTATTAATATATTTTAAAATTGTATTAATATATTCTGTAATTGTATTAACATGTTCTGTCTCTGTTTTAGCCTTATTATATATGGCTGGAGGGTACAGTTTAGTAGTCTCCGTATAGCATTTGGATAGCTAGGCTCCCAAATACTGGTGCATTCAGGTTCCAGGAATACTGAACCAACACTTCTTATCAGAGCAGATACACTGATAAATGAACCACTTACAAACCATATGATACCTATGTTCTTCTTGACATAAGTTTTAGATGTATTGCCTTGCAAGACATTTTTCTGAAATGAGTGCAATATGGTTGTGAGCAATTGCTATAACATGTGCAAAGAAAGATTATGCTGTATAACACTCAAGTTTCAATCTGCCCTTCCACCTCAGTTGTAAAGATTTCAGGATATTATACATTGAGGTCCAGAGAAAGACTTGTGTTGCCTTAATAGGAGAACAGGACTGAAAGCATCTCATGTCACTGAGTCAAAGAGAAGTATGACAACTAACTTGCCTCTGCCTTTAAAAAAACAAACCACCAAATGAAACCAATCCAACCAACCAACCACCACCACAACAACAAAAAACACCAAAAAAACACTAAATTTTTGGGTTTGTGCCGCTATAGAAGATGAGGCAGTACAGTTGGGTAAATTTAGTCTGACATCTGTGGCAGCTTTTACTGTCATTGCTTAATGATAGCATGACATTCAGCACTTAAACTCTCCTGAAGATCTTAGGACATTGCTTTCTAAAGATCTTAGGACTTCTCATTGTAAGCACAAATGTTTAATCTACATTTGTAGCTAGAGCAGCTGATGTTCCTTCATAAGGTCAAAGAAACAGAATAGCAAGATGTGGCATGCCCAGATTCAGTGTCACTCCTGAAGAAATCTAAGGTTGTTCTTTTACTTTGCATGGTGAAACTTCAGTAATCCTTTGAGGATAATTTGTTCCTGATTTCCTCCTACGAGATAAATAGAAGAAAGAGGAAAGAGCATGAATTCATAATTAATATTAAGCTTTCTGCTCTCTGTTGTTGAACAGGATCCTTACCCATTTCAGAAGTTTCAACCAATGTTTATTTCTCCATTTATGGGGAATTGACTACCCCTTCATCACACTAAAGGCATCAGATTTTGTACACTACTACAACTGTGATTTTACTTTATGGACCAGCTATTTTAGCAAGACCTACAGCCAATGTGTGAGGCTCAATGGCAATGAGGGAAAGTTAGGTAATAGGATATTCTGTGAAACTGAATTGATTCTGGATATGTCTGGAATCAGAATTTTAAGAATCTGACTAACTTTCATGAAGAGTGCTCTAGGACTAGGACTCCAAATCAAATCCAGACTCTCCTTATTTTATGTTAGGGCTTTGATGGTCCACCTCATACAATATGCTGCATCTTGTAGTCTCTCTGACAATAGCATCAGGTTAAGGCTGTCACCCATCTTTGTGCTATTACTGTAATAACTGTTGGATCACTATTAATTCCTTATAAGAACTCCCAATGTTTCTCCAGTTTATCTTGTTTCTTACCTGAGCATATGGATAATGAATTTATTAGTGATACATTCATTTTGAATTATCTTTCTAAAGAGATGACAGTAATTACAGCTTGTTAGTGACCAGCTAACCAATCCATAAACCAGACAAGTCTGTTTTACAGAGAACAAGGATAGGCCAGAAATACCAGTGAGCCCTTCTGTACACTTATAATTAACTCTTTCTGAATTGTGCCATCTCCTCTGTCCTAGGTGAATGATTGATTAGCTGAGCAACATATGATTAGTCACTTGCCTTGCTGTTGCACTGGACAAGCTGTTCTGGAGTGTGCTCTCAACCACCATCTGTGTGCTTAAAAATCAAGAAGGATAACATTCTGTTGTGTGTCATCCATGTAACCCTTGGGGCTTCAGTCAGGTTACTGACCTTTTTGGTATTTGAGGCTGTGGCTGAATAAATACAAGCAAAAGGTCTTTTTCTTCTGTCTGATTTCATATTATTATTATTGTGTCCTTCCTTACTTCCTTTTTCCTTCTCTCTCTTCTCTCCCACTCTCCTTCCTTCTCTCCCTTCCTCCTTTTTGCCTTCCCTCTCTCCTTCTCTCCCTCTCTCCCTTCTTGCAAATCAATATACTTTCCTTTAACCTTCTTTACTAAGTTTCTGAACTTTGATTTTTTTTATTACTATTATTTTAAATCATAATGTCATTACTCAGAAGTGAACATCCCAGGAGAGAAAATTTCGCTTGATTTTGAAGAAAAATGAAAATTATAATGGGAGACATTAGGAAACTTTGATGATAACTTCAGAATCTCAGGATGGTTGAGAAAGGACATCTACAGGAAGGGATCTCTGGACTTCATCTTGTCCACCTTCTCTGCTCAAAGAAAGTCACCTAGAGTCAGTTGCCCAGGATCATGTCCAGGTGCTTTTGAGTATCTCCAAGGACAGGTACCTCACAACCTCCCTGGGCAACCTGTGCCAGTGCTCAGTCACCTTCACTGTAAAGCAGTGTTTCCTGATGTTCAGAGGGAACCTTCTGTGTTTCAGTTTGTGTCCATTGTCTCTTGTCCTGTCACTGGGCATTACTGTAAAGAGCCTGGCTCTGGCCTCTTCACACCCTCCCTTTCAGGTCTTTCTCTGTCTATGTTTCTCTCATACTGAAGAGCTCAGAACAGGACACCTGATGCGGCCACACCAGTGCTAAACAAAGAATCCTAGAACATACACAGCACCAACATAAATAATCCTAGAACTACATTATGAAAACACACAACACTATTCTCACTGTTGTGTACCTTCTCTTTGAGAAAAGGAGGGTTATAGACATGATTAGAAAAATATGCATTTTCATGTTGGCTAAGGAAGATATGGTCCAATGCTTAACAAATACAAGCAATGAAATGAAACTTCTAGGAGATTAGATTTGTTAATGATTCACAAAAGAGATTCTTATTAAAGGTTTGCTATTCGGATATTAAATTTGTTAAAACCAATGTCATCACCATTCATTCTTAAAATTTGCTATTGCCAGTAAAGAAAATTTCATTACATTACTCCAGTCAGTATTTTTGTTAAAAGGCTAGAAAGTTGTAGTTACTATTCTATAAGAAAAAAAAAACCCAACACCTGTTCAAAAAGTGTTTTCTTTTTCTTCTATAACTACATTTCTTTTTAGAATGTAATTTGAGGAAAAAAAAAAGCATATTTCAATTTTCATTAAAAGTTTCCCCTCCACCATTCTCTTTACTTTCTTTTTTTTTTCTTTTTTTTTCTTTTTTTTTTTTTTTGCTGCATAATCAAAAGCCTGTGCTTAATGTAAAGTCTGTGAACTGGTCAAAGCTGAAACATGTCTGTTATTGGGAGAAGATTGAAGTATAGTTAATTAGGTATACTTATATTGAGACAGAAGGGGAATTATATTACTGGGTCAGATAATTCCCGAATGTTGCTTGATTACAGCTATAAGATATTATATTTTTTTATGTTGGCAATGGACCAATTAAAATATGGCCAGTAAAATGCTATGAGCTAGGAAAAAAAACCCTTTAAAAAGAACATCTTGTTAGTGCATATATCTGTTTCCTGTGTATGTTCTGCTTCAGGGTTTTACTGCTGTCAATACTGCTGACAAAAGGCTGTAAAACCACAAGCTGTGCTCTATTCTGCCTTGTGCATCATCAACAAAATTGACAGTTAGCACTGATTTTAAAATCTATATTGCTGGTGGGTAAAAATGTATATCAACGAATATTCAATGCAAGACAGCCTGCAGCCCTGTGCTGAAAACAAAAGGGGTAGGAAGAAAACACAAAAGACCATCAGGAAAACTATTGTTGGATAATGTATTGAAAATAGAATTATGCTTTAGCCACTACTACTTTTTAAAAGATCTTCTCTGTCTGATAGCTTAGAGTTCTGTCTTCCTACAAGTCAAATTGATTAATATAATGCATGGGAGATAAAAATGACCCTGCTATTCCCTTAGTCATGTTTATTTTAATGAAAATAATAACAATAAAATAATATATATACAAAGCCAATGCCCCCTGATGGCAATTACATCACTGTCAGCACTGATGCTGTGGCAGAAGTCCCAGATGAGACTGTCCAGAACTCAGATTGGATCCAGCTGAATTCTAGAACTGGATTCAGGAGCTGAATTCCAAAACTGGATTCAGGAACACATCGACCAGGATCAAAGGCAGAACAGAGGAAGGCCTCCTTGAAGAAGAGAGCTTGATCCTCTTGATCCCTAAGCTTTATATTGGATATGACATATTCGGAGTGGAATACCTTGTTGCTCAATTTAGAGTCACCTGTCCTGACTGCTTTCCCTGCAGGTACACTAGATTTAGTAGTGATCTCAGTCTGCATACCGATCCTTAGTACTAACTATAAACATCAAGTGTTATCACCACTGGAAGCAGACACTGTCTGCAAAAGCATGCTGTTAATTTAAAAAGTTCATTTACTTAGAAGAGCCTTAACTAAAAATTAAAATCACTGAACAGAATTAGTTATGTTCTAACTCAAACCAGGACAAGACTTCTTTCTTACTATCCAGTCTGGACTTCCTCTGTTGCAGCTTTAGACCATTCCCTCATGTCCTATCACTGGATATCAGAGAAGAGATCTGCAGCTCCCTCTCCATTCCCTTTCACAAGTGAGTTTAGACAGCAAAAAGATCACACTCAAGTCTCCTTTTCTCTAATCTGGATAAACCTAGTATCCTCAATATCCCATAGGCTTACATACACTGAGTTGTATCAGCAAATAGTGTACTGATTCACTCTCCCAGTCATGGTCTTCCAACTCAGGGCTCCGGGAATCCCAGGGCCCATCATTAGTGTTAAAGAAAGAAGTGAAGAAGGCATTAAATATTTTTTGTTTATCTTCATCAACAGACCAATGTTTTAGTAGCTCTCTTTTTACTGTTAATATACTTAAACCATTCCTTTTTTACTTATACACTAACATACTGGCTATCTTCAACTCCAACTGAGCTTTGACTGTATGAATTTTCTCCCTAGAGTGGGGAACAGCATGTCTGTAGTCTGCCTGCATAACTTGACCTTGTTTCTATAGTCCATACAATTTCTTTTTCTAAATAAGTTCTGGAGGGAGCCCCTGTCCAGCCAAGCTATTCTTCTGCCCCTCTTACTTGACTTCCTGCACATTGGAATACCTATTTATGAGCTCTCAAATGATGGCTCTTAAAAAATGATTCCATTATAATCAAAAAGCAAATTCCCAGGAAACCCTACTAACTAGCTCCTTAAACAGTTTCAAGACTGCTCTCCCAGAATCAAGGGTAGTAGCTCTACAGGTTTTCAGAATTATTTATTTATTTATTTATTTATTAGTTTTTGATCTTGCAAAGACAGAACGTACTGAAGTCTTATAAATTCAATCCATTCATTCTAAAAATACTGGAACGACTTCAGTTGAACAAAGTTTGTCAATGTAATATAGATGTATTATTCTACCCTAGGCCAGTAAGTATAAAGACATCAACATGCTTTAATGTTTTCATCAACACTTGCTTTACCACAGGTGTTCATACATTAAGCCAGTTGGGGATTGATGGAGTATTTCATCAATACACATGTGAAATTAGTGTATGGTGTTTCTCCTCCTAATCAGTTGTTGAATTCTCAGTATGGCTTGCGCAGCTCCCAAAAGAATAACTTTGTTTTTACTAATTTTCTTATAATGATTAGCAGTGTACATTTTCTAAAGCTAGGAACAAACTATTTTCTCAGTTCTACACAGTCTCAGGGAAAATACAGATAATTCCTTTGTGCTACTCTTTACATCACAAATTTGGAAAGACCTATCTATAGACTAGTTTGAAAAAACTACAGGAAGTAGTCTATACCTTAATTTTCCCATTTGAAGAAAGGAATAATGTTGCTTCCATCACAGGTGGGTCACAGAATGTCTCAAAGTGAAAAAAAAAAAAATAAGGTACCTACGTGGTGTTAATTTTAGCACATTCTAGGAGGAGTTCATTAATATGTTCTGGGAGACACTAGCTAACTATTGGGTTGTTCTTAGAACAGACTTATTTCGGTAGAAAGGAATTCTGTAATAGGAAATGTTTAAGTCTTCGTATGATGCAAAGTTCATGCTTATTGCTGTGAGTATTTCACTTTCTATGGTACAGTGCAAGAAAATATTTTCAACTCATCTGTAAGTGCTTTAGGTCCAATATTCCAGTTAAGATACTTGAGGAAGATAGCAATATTCAATATCAAATATGAAAGAATCTGTTAAGCAAAGTGATTGTATCTGTGATGATAACACAATGGTAGAGAAAAATAATCTCTTTATCCTAACACTGGTTATAGTATCAGTCACTAAGAACCAGGAAAGGGGCAGACATAGAGTGACTATCTTTCAAAAGATGGGAGGGAAGGAGAATGATAATGAATTATCAAGCAATTGCTCTTAATCTGTAGGAGGGCAGAGAACGAGAACTAAAATATATTCATTCCAAAGTACAGAGAGAACAGCAAGGAAGGTTTTAAAACAAAGTAAATAAAAAAATATCAAACCAAAAAAACGAACAATTCAGTTTACTCTTCAGAGGTAGCTAGTGTTATAAAATAACAGGCAGCAGTAGTGAAAATGTCATATAAGGCTTTTGACACTTCATCCTTCCACAGAAACATTAAAAACAATTCCCTATTCACATTCAGTCACTAAAAAATAGATGTATAATAGGTTAAAACATTTCTACAGAAGTAGCTGTTATAATTTATATTCCAAGAGGGACTTCAGCTCAATCCTTTGAAACATTTTTCTTAGCAACCTGAAGGATGAACCAGAGGCTGCACTTAGATCATTCACAGATGGTAAACAGTCAGGTAGAGCTACAAACACTCTTCAGGACAGGATGAAAATCATTTTGATAGAGAATGAAAGGTCAGAGCTCAACAAGATAATATCCAATAAAAACAAGTGAAAAGTATTACACTTTAGATGTAAACAAATATAAAATTTGGAATATCTAGCAGACACTAAGGGAAATGGATGATAAAGTCCAGAATGCAAGCTTGATAGGAGTCAACAGCCTTTTGTTCTACAAATGAGAGAAACATTTTTCTAAGCTGCACTAGTAAGACTGTCAGATGGAAAACACAAGTTCCACTGACAGTGATTATAGTTTAAGAAATATTTCATAAACTTGGGTTTCAGGAGGAGAAAGGCAGTTTTAAACCATCTCAAAAGGAATATTATTTATTCATCTACAACAAAAGAGAGCAGGATAAAGGATGATGGTGACTACAAAATTTCTGGCAAATAGGCACTCAGCACAAAGTTAAAGGAGAAAGATAGAGTTACCTTTAATTGGAAGCTTCCACACCTTCAGGATCCTGTACATGGATGCACACTGCCCCAAGAGATTACACCTTTTATATGTTTTATTAGCAATTAACATATTGATATCTCTAGCCAACCCTGGCACTAGGTTTTCCAATAGCCCACCCCTGGTGGTCTTCAGCTCTGCCCCTTGGGGAGGGCCCACGTGGGGCTTGGCCCTCTTCTACTGTTTTGTCTTCAGGCTATCTGCAGGTGGCTTCTTCAAAATATCATGTCCTTGGCGAGGCATGGGAAAGTCCAAGATAGTACCTCAGGAACAGGCCTAGTGGTTCTTAATATGTGAACAATCCAGGAAGCTCCACATAATTCTAAAAGCTCTAAAAATCTAGAGAATACACTCAAATCTTTAGGCATCAACAGTATGATATGTTAAAAGGGTTGTTATAAAAGTACAGGTGATAAATTAATTTCCTGAGTCCACCAAGAAAAAGATGAATAGCAATCAGTAGTCTACATTAGAGCAAACCTTACACTCAAGATTGAGAAAAATTGCAGCACTGTATTTGAGGAGATGTAGTCTCTACTAGATTTCAAAGACTAGGGATAGCCAAGTTATATATATAGTCTCGACCTTTAGAAAAAGGAGAGAGTAGCTGAGGTATGTTTCACATTCTGCATTATTTAATACCTCATTATTATATACAACATTAAAAGGCAGAATGTTACTTAATTTATATGATTTCCTAGAATCAAAATATATATCCTTACATTACAGATGCACAAGATTGTGATTAATAATATATTATTCAGGCACACACTGAGTTATTCAACCCACACATATGCTGAAATAGATGTTTAAGCAAAAGGTTACAAAGGAACTCCTGAATTTTTTTTCTTTTTGAAAGATGTTGTTTGATATAGTTTAATATAGTACCTCATGNGTTCGCGAAGCCTAGCCATACATCACAGGAACAATATTTTCATCACCAAATAGAGGTAGTATTGATTTTATACAGATTCAATTTACACTTCCATTTCCCCAATTTTAAAACACTGAATGTTATTACTCAACATATTTTCTTAGGGAACTAGCATTAAATAGATCATTAATACTTTGAAACTTATTTATTGTTCAGTATCATTTGCTTTTATGGGCAATAAGGTGCAGAGATGAAAAATCATGATAACATAAACATACAGGAAAAATGGATTTCAAATTGGGACAAATGATTTTCAAATAAATGACCAAAATTCAAACAGAGGAATTATGAATTTAGTAATTTTTTTTTTAAAGCAGATAGAGAAGGAAAAAAGTAACAAATAGAACAACTATGGATAGTAAAAACGGATTAGTCAAGCCTCTTGCAGAAACAACATTATTAGTTCTATCTTTTAATACTAATAAGTCTGGCTGAAATATCTACAGTACGATTTTTAGAAACAAGTTAATTTAAAATCAACATTGACTGTGATTATAACTAGTAACTTCTATAACATGCCAAAGGCATTATTTGATCCTAAGAGTGTTAATCATTGCTAGTACTGCAAGGAGAGGGGAAACTCTAGGTGTATGCATAATTAAAGAACAACCATGCAGATTCATAGTGTGTCAGGCAAAACAACTCCCTCTAAGTTCCACAGAATAGCTGTGTACCTTCTTCTTCTTCTTTAGTATTTCTCTTTTATAATGGTAGGAAGTATTAGAAGACAGCAAATGCTTTAAGAATCATGAGCTAGTTTCTTCATTCAGACTTTTCAGAAAGCAAATAATTGGTCTTTAGTACCCCCACGTCCCTAGAAGCCACAATAAAAGCCTGTCCCAGGTCTACAGGAAATACAGTAATGAAGTTTTTCCCGTATCTCTTCTTTCACACAGACTTGCTGTTGGGTAGAACTTGCACAAAAGGAAAGGTCCCAGCAGAAGGAAAGGTCACTACCAAAGCACTTTTTTGGAATGAGTTCCCAGAAGTGGGAATATGGAAAGGAACATTGGATCACCCATGTATGCATTTACTGAGAATGTATATGTTTTTTTCAAGATATAGATTCCAGTGAACAGTCAAATTAGAAATGCTGCATTTTGGGCATAACCTAAAGTACACATATGGCCAAAAAATACCTGGAAACCTATGGAAGGAAGGATACTTCATTTCTCTATATAGCTTCCATTAAAGGGAGAAAATCCTTTAGAGAAAAATAGAACCACCCAGCTGTGCTGCCTGATACATAAATAATTCACACTGTTCATTTAAATATATCACAACAGATCCTCTTCTTTAAAAGAAGACAAATAGTCTTTTGAGTTTATACAAAATATAGAAATGAATCTTGTAGTGACGGTGGGGATAATTTATTTGATTCAATGCTTAAAATTCGAATAGATTTTTAGGATAATGAAGAATAGTGTGCAACAATGATTTTCATACTTTTTTCCAAGACTTTTTCTTATATTGTATGTAAACTCACCTGCATCAGGCTATTTAATCAGTTAAACAAGCTAAAATTTATATCTTAAATGAAGTGAGCATTATTTAGTATTCTCTGTGAGTCACAAAGCAGATGGGAAATATGTATTTTTTATAGGAAAGCAATGAAGAAGAAGGTTCAAATGACCTAACTCAGTGTAATTCAGTGCTCATAGCTCATATAGCTTTAATTTAATTGTTATAATTTTCATTATGTTAAAATTCTTGTATGAGTTATGGTCATATCAACCAGAGAAAAATATTTTTGAAAAGGATAAAGATGTTGAAATGGAACACATTTTGTTCTGAGAGATTGCAGAGGTAACTGATGTTCACTCTGGGTAACAATTTGATGCAAAAGTTACAGCAATCGTTATAATGTTAGAAGAAATGTAAGTTGTCTAAAATGCTGCAGATGTTCACAGAAGACTTTCACAGCAGTTTTATTATGTGACCTTTAAGTATAATATGGTATGCTAACATCCAACTTTCCACCTTAAGGTTTAATCTTTTCCTAAAAATGATGAAATTATCCAATATGTATAAGTTATTGCAACTGTTTTGGAATGTTCTGAATCCATTTTATTCTTTCAGCATTCCAGCATAAAAATTTTGAGTTTAAAAAAAAATATCCATATACATTAGTTTTGTTGGTTTTTTTTAATTTAAATCTTCTGTGTTAAAAAAGAAACTCAAACAGTTGGTATTTCAGTATATGACTAGCAGTGTTTATTGACATTTATTTTAATTATTTTGAGAGTTATTATTCAATGCTCTTGATTGCAAAGTTTATTAGTTTTTGAGTAAAAAGTTCTTAGGAAATTATAGACATGCTTACCACAATGAGACAGTAAAAGGGTTTGGCATTGTAAAGATGGTTAAGACTACTTAAGCTGAATAGAACTGATATCATTCAAAAGAAGATATTGAGATAGTTTTGACAAAAATATCTAAGAGTCAGAGAGAAGAACTGATAGAGCCTACCATGATTAAAATTTCTGCTGAGTATTGAGTCTACTTCTGATAAACAACATGACATCTCTTTTGTAGGAAAAGTATGGCAAATTTTGTTAACATGCTTTAACATTTTCTTATGTTACTGAAATATTGAGAACATACAAAGTAAATCCTGTTGCATTGTGCTAGGCAAGGAACTGCAATGCAATGAAGCTCTTACTTCTGAGTCTGCAGCATGACCTTTGGAACAGTAACTGGATCCTTACCTGTTTTCCTTCTGTACACTTTGAAGACAAATAAAGAAATAAATATATAAATCTGCCATCAAGTGTCAATGATCTCTGCTGACAGAAGACAGTGTTTCATTACCTCTGACAAACTCTTTCATTACTTGCTGTTAACAAGTTTAAGTAGAGACCGAGCCAAAGGTCAAGATGGGTCATCAAGCAGAAATACCCTCTGGAAAAACAGACAGGTAAACAAGACTTTTAAACAAACAACTACTTTCTCATAGAGCAAGAACTTAATGACAAGTTCATGTTTTTATCAAAACTAGTTTATTTTATACATAGTTGTTGGAGTGCATCCAGAGGAGGGCCACGAAGATGGTTAAGGGCTTGGAGGGAAAGTCATATGAGGTAAGGCTGAAATCACTTGGCCTGTTCATTCTGAAGAAAAGAAGACTGAGGGGGGACCTCACCGCGGTTTATAACCTCCTTACCAGAGAGGGAGGAGTGGGGGCTGAACTCTTCTCTTTGGTGAACAGTGACAGGATACAGGGGAATGGTGTGATGCTGTCCCGAGGGAGGTTCAAGATAGATGTTAGGAAGAAGTTTTTTCACCCAGAGAGTGGTGGAGCATTGGAACAGGCTCCCCAGGGAGGTAGTCATGGCTCCAAATCTCGTGGAGTTTAAGAGGCACTTAGACAATGCCCTTAGTCACCTTGTGTGACCTTGGGGTTGAAATTTTACTAACAGCATTTAATTTCACAGGTAGAGTATGGCATCAGAAACTGAAGCTTTCAATTATTTTCTTTATTTCCTTTTCTGCAGGAAACTTGATATTACTTCAAATACCTTCTGGTTTATCAATAGAAAGCTGCATACGTTTAGTTTAGTACAACAGCTGTGAATTTGTAAGGATTATTTCCCTCTTTTGAAATCAATATTTGTGTTAATTTGTATTCAAAAATATTAAACAGTTGTGGGAGTTTTAAATACAGTGCCAAAGAGGATGAATTAAATGTGAGAGTACTTACATTTACTTTGGTCATTTCAAATTGTCATTTTTTTAATCTTTTTACAGAAAGTGCCTTATGGCTCTCCCTATGGTATGTCTGCCTGTGCAGAAAACAGAAAGAGAAAAAAATGTCTTCACAACATAGGGACTAAAATCAAAGCAATTTTGGAATTATAAAATCCAAAACACCATATTGAACAAGAGTATTTTTCTTAAGATATCATCTAAGGAGGGAATCCCACCTCCTTCAGCACTTGTTACCAAACAAAACACCATTGATTTTAATGTTAGAGAAAGACAGAAAAAAAACCCCAACAAACTACTTTTTTCCATGTTGTGGTGGTTCAGATATAAAGATTTGGAAACAGCAATTTGACCTAATCACAAATTTGATAGTAAGTTATTTAGAGTTTCACTGCTACTTTGTGGAAACTGAACTTTGGAAACAAAACTTGTGTCATTTGGAAACCTTTTTAGTTTTTTAGGATTCCTTCTTAACATTTCCCTAGAGATCTTTAAACCTTTTGAAAAATACCATCTCCCAGATACAATCCGATTTTGAAGCAAAGCATTATAAAGCATATGTTATGTTTTAAAAGTTAAACAGAGAGACAGCCTATTGGGACTACTAAGAGTCATTATCTTCTGTACACCTAGAACAGCTGCAGATACACTGTCAGTCATGGCTGACTAATAAATGTCCTGTAACTGGTCCTGATGCACTGCCTGAGAAGGAGAATTTGCACTATTAAAAGCCCCAGAAACTAGGAGCATTTTCCTTCCCTAGTATCACTGTAATTTAATAACAGCAGTGTAACATTGACCCTTAACAAGATCGACTTAAGCAAAATAAAATTCTCACTTAAAACCCATGAATTCATAAAATAAAAACAAAGCTTCACTTCTGGGTCTCCACAAGTTAATAGGATGTGAGTTTAAGAATCTGAAAGGTTGTTTAGTAAAAGGTTTACAAGNGATGAGGAGCGTGGGTAGAGCCCTCCCTGGATCTTGGTTTGCGAAGCCTAGCCATACATACATACATACAAGGGCAGTTAGGGGAATTAAAACCTTATGTGTGTCATGGAGACTTCTTAGGGAAGCATTATTAGAAGCATAGAACAAATCTATACCGCTCATAGTAGTCCTGAGAAAAGAAGCAAGAGTAGTTAAAAAGAAGGGACAAGGTGAGTTATTTGAAAGCAGTCTTCAAAGAATTGGATCATGTCCAAATGAAGAAAATAGAAGAAAAGTAATATCTGGAAACTTAAAAAACTCCATAAAGCTGGGTAAAAGAAAAGCTTGAGTTTACAACTAAAAAAATACGTAAAAATTAATACATTTTCTTCAAACACATCAAGAGCAAGAAGTATGAGAGACTTCAAATCTCACAGATTACCAGGATATCAAAGTATCCTTCAGGAAAAATAAAGTCACAGCAGAAAGCTGAATAGACATGTTGTGGCTGTGTTCACTGCGGAAGAACATGTAAAGATTTTCCCACCAAAACACCCCAAAATACCCTCCTTTTTTTTTTCTTTCTTTTTTTTTTTTTTTCTTTTTAATCAGGAAAGGTTTTCAGAAGATGTGTTTCAACTTGAATGTCTGCTAGGAGAAGTTACAGACAAAATAGACAGTAATGAAAGGCCAGGAGCAGATAATTTTCATCCAAAGCCTTAGAGATCTGATGGCAAAACAGATGAAGCAGAAGATGTGATGTACAATCTCTCTCTCAAAACCTGTGAGGTACCTGAGAAGTAGAAGGGAAGTGCAGGAAGTTTTTTAGCCACAAATGCTTGAAGGTTGGCAGAGTACTCAAAGAAGGTACTCTTCATGTTTTCCTTGTTATTATCGTTTTCCTTAGGCTTTTGATGGCAAGACCAGAGGGGAAGGCTGTTTGATTCCATTTCAGTGCTGCTTTTCTTTTCTGTTCTTGGGATATGATGGGAATAAGTGTTTAAGTATTACTAAAAATTGTGAAAAAACATATATGCCTTGCTAAATTATCCATTACACTAGCCACAATAGCAAATAAATAATATATAGACAAGGTGGCCTAGCATCTGTCTAGCTGAATCATAAAAGTGTCCAGTGATGGGGGCTCCGACACTTCTCTGGAAAATTATTTCAGTGGCTGAATATTCATGATCTGAAAAATTTTCCTCTTCCTTGTCCTCCTCATTTTTTTTTTTCCACTCTGAGATTTTAGCAGAAGAGAAAAAGATGACTATGCAGGAAAGTATAGACCTTGAAACCTGGTTTGTTTTGCAAAGAAGTTTCAAGAGCATGAGTGCCTAGGCAAAACGCTCTCTGTGGGCTACCCTGTCAACGGAAGGCATTCTGCTGAAAGACAGCCTTAAATCTGCAAGCCCATACTGTCAATGTTCCTTGAGAACAATTCTGAGTATCAGCCTTAGCCACATGTTTATTTCAATATACTCTCCAGGATCATGCTTCTAGGATGAGAGCTGGCTGTATTCATCTAGGAGGTGATGCATCCATCCTTGGAGGCATTCAAAAACCATTTGGACATGCTCCTAGGCAGCTGGCTCTAGGTAGTCCTATTTAAGCAGGGAGATTGGACCAGGTGACTTGGAAAGGTCCCTTCCAGCCTCAGCTGTCCCATAATTCTGTGATTTTTAGCCTTGCTGGAAGTCTTGTATTCTTATTATGGCCTGTTCAACGTCTTTTCAGAAAAGCTGAGGACATATAAAGTGTAGGAGTATTTATTTTTCATTTTGCTAACAGCATGGGTGATAAATGAACACATCTGAGTATTTAATAAATTAGTGGTATCTGCATTTCCATGTCTCAGTCAGTGGATTTCACCTGTGATGATGTTTGTAGGTGGCTTTCTGCTCCTAACTAATCACTGCTTACAAATACATTACATTGCAATAATCTTTCACATGCCTATGAGCCTATGCTATAGTGGCAGAACCTTCCTTTTTCTCCCCTACGCTGCTACTGATAGAAATTAAACTTGGTATGAACCTCACACAGTCCAGGCTCAGACTAGGTGCCCTGCATATGAATAGAAATTGTCTTTGAGAACCTTTATAATCTGGTTCATTTATGCATCAATCCTCATGCTACAAAGTGATTCCAGTCAGAATTACACTGGTAATTGTATTAGAAATCGTAATGTGTCATGCCTCATGATTACTCTTCATTTGCATCATTAGAAAGAAACAGATAATCATAATGAAGTTTTCATTCAGTTAGGGAGTAGACCAATGTCAGAGCTACATAGAGAGGAAGGAAGGACAAGATCTCATTACAAGTCCCACTGCAGTTGGAATATCCCTTCAGCTCCAGATAGTGTGTAGGGCAGGGTTAATCCATCTGACCTGTATCTTGGATAAATTATAAGGGTTGCAGGTACTAGTAGTAGAGCAGGATGTAGCACTGCACACTAAACTCTATCTACTGGGATCTCTCTCCAGGAATAATAAAGAGCTTAAAGACAGGAAGCATCTTTGTTCACTAATGGGTTTTAATGTGGCATAACAGGTTCAAATCTCCATTGTGGAAATGTAAAACAAGGAATTCAAAAAGAATGTCCTGATCAGTTAAGCTCTCAGAGTGAAGGCTTGGGGTAGAAAAAACAGGCCTCCTTGCTGCAATAGAGAGCTCTTTAGTATTATAGCCTCTTCCAAATGTTCTCCAATTCCCTGATGAATGCAACAGTGAGAGCATCAGATGAAAGTCATTTCTCTGCCAGAGACAGCTTGTATCCAAAAATATTTTGCTTCTTGAGTATGATTGACAGAACGAGCAAAACAACTTGAAAATTGTTTATCGATATCTCTCCAACAGACACAACTTGTATTTATAAATGTTTAGCATCTTAGTTGAAATATACAAATGCAGTTAAAATGTTCACTTGTGCTCTGCATGATGCATCGGTTGAGTTGCGAGGTGAGCTCAAATGGCACAACTATTTGCAGACCTGTGAGCTAAGACCCAGATACACTACAGGTACTGAGCAGGGCTTGTTACTGGACTCAAGAACACTGCTTTCACGTCCACATTGACTTCTCACCTGGATTGCTTGGTTGGCATTTACAGGGCTCAGGACAGTTCACAGACACTAACAGGTTGTTACTCAGCTATCAAACCTTTTGGCACACAGTCTTTCGTAAACCATAACCGAGACACTATAGATGTTATCACAGTTAGTCCATCATCTCCTCAGACTTCAGAATAGTTTCTGAAGGGCTCTGTGTGCAGTCATATGCAAACAATGTCAAATCATAGAATCATAGAATGGTTTGGGTTGGAATGGATCTCTGGAGGCCATCTAGTCCAACCCCTGCAGTGGGCAGGGACATCCCCAACTAGATCAGTTTGCCCAGAGCCCTGTCAAGCCTCACATTGAATGCCTAGAGGGATGGGGCACCAACCACTTCCCTGGGCAACCTGTTCCAGTATTCCACCACCCTCATGGTGAGGAACTTCTTTCTAATACCCAGTCTAAATCTACTCTTCTCCAATTTAAAACCATTGCCCCTTGTCCTTTCACTACCGGCCTTCGTAAATAGGTCCTCTCCAGCCTTCTTGTAAGTTCCCTTTAGGTATTGGAAAGTCACTAGTAGGTTCCCCCTGAAGCCTTTTCTTCTCCAGGCTGAACAATCCCAGCTCCCTCAGCCTGTCCTCATAGGAGAGGTGTTCCAGCCCCCTGATCATTCTCATGGCCCTCCCCTGGACCCACTCCATCAGATCCATGTCCTTTCTGTATTGAGGGCTCCAGAACTGGACACAGTATTCCAGATGAGGTCTCACTAGAGCAGAGGAAAGTGGCAGAATCACCTCTCTAGAGCTGCTGGCCATGCTTCTTTTGATGCAGCCCAGGATGCGATAAGCCTTCTGGGCTGCCAGCATGCACTGTTT
>VWZO01007551.1:66494-206816 GCA_013396975.1 Bucco capensis | reverse complement strand
GAGGGACTTCACTGCCCTGGTCCCTACCTTGTGGTTTTTTACTTGGGAGGTGTTAGGAGAGAGGTTGCCAGTGAAGACTGAAGAAAAAATGTTGTTGAGAACCTCAGCCTTCTCCTCATCTGTTGTTAGTAGTTCTCCATTCTTGCTTTTTTGGGGGGAATGTTTTCTTTGACCTTCCTTTTTTTCATTGATGTACCTATAGAATCCCTTCTTGTTATTCTTTGCATCCTTTGCTAAGTTGAGTTCTAGTTGTGCTTTAGCCTTCCTGACTTCACCTCTACACCATCGGGCAGCAACTTTATATTCTTCCCAAGATCCCTGTCCTTGCTTCCACTGCCTGTGTAGCTCCTTCTTGCTTTTTAATTTGACCAGCAGGTCTTGATTCAGCCATGCTGGTCTCTTCCCTTTCTTACCAGATTTCTTACACCTGTGGATTGAGAGCTCTTGTGCTCTGTGGAAAGTGTCCTTAATGATCTGCCAGCTCTGTTCTGCTTTCTTTTCCTTGAGGACCATTTCCCAGGTCAGAATTTACAAAATCAGATGAGTTGCCTAAATTCCTTCACAAGGTAGATGAAAAGAGTTAAGTGCCCACCATTAAAATTTAGTTTCCTGACAGCACAAATGATAGCAGATGGGATTTTTATGCCTTGTCTGCACCTAGAGTGCTTGCTGAAGCTAAAGGAAAATGCTTGTGAGAGCGTGCAAAACAGAGTACAAAACCTCTTCCTAGAATAAAAACCTGCCTCTTTTCCTCTGAGCACAGATGGCTGCTCTTTTTCATTGCTATTCAAAGAACTTCTTTTGTATGAAATCACTGAGCTCCAAATGGAAGGAAAGAAGAATCCGTCACCCCTGCACAGGCCAGAGCCAGGTATGCAGAGTACTCTTGGAGATGAATGTTGGGCTGGAGGTGGGTGGTAGGGGGAGTGAATTAATACAGGGATCCTAAAGAAGTTCTCAGGTGAATCAAATGTCTCTTCCTTTTCTCCTCTGATTTTCAGTGAAAGCCTCTTTTCAAAATGGAACAAAAAGAAAAAGGAAACATAAGGCTTGCTCAAAACATTTGCCAAAGTAGAAGAAAACTGGATGAAACTCTCACCTTGGCTGAGTCAAAAGAAAAAGGACTAATTTGCAGAGAAAATTTATTTAAAAACTCTAAATATGTTCTCTCAGACTGAAAGACAGTCTTATTCTTTTAAAGCATTGACTATATAAACCATTGATTATTTAAATACTAATTGATCCTAGAAGAGAGCAGATCCTGTAGTGCAGCCCAAAACTGGAAGTCAATTCAAAGTCTATGTTAAATACTTCATTTATAACAGCAATTTGTCTAGTACAAGGACTGATATCATTTTCATCTGTCTATGAAGCATGCAGAATTACTGTATTGGGTTTGTGTGGCAAGGTTTTAGTAGCATGGGGGGGCCACAGAAGTGGCTTCTGTGAGAAGAGGCCAGAATCTTCCCCTAAGTCTGACAGAGCCAAAGCCAGCTGTCTCCAGGCTGGATCTGCCACTGGCCAAGTTTGAGCCCATCAGTGATGGTGGTAGTACCTCTGTGATAACATATTTTAGAAAGGGGAAAATTTGCCATTTGACAACAATTGTAGCTGAAGACAGAAGTGAGAATATGTGAAAGTAACAACTCTGTAGAAACAACACCAAGGTCAGTGAAGAAGGAAAGGGAAGATGTGCTCCAGATACCAGAGCAAAAATTCCCCTGTAGCCCAGAGCAAAGAACATGGTGAGGTAGGTTATCTCCCCGTAGCTCATGGAGATTAATGGTGGAGCAGATATCCACTTCTCAGCCCCTGGAGAGTATCATAACAGAGCATGTGGATGTTGAAAGGAGACTGTGAGCTCATGGGAAGCCTGTGCTTGAGCATGTTACTAACAAGACTTGTGGACTCATGGAGAGAGGAGTCCATGCTGTAGCAGGTTTGCTGACAGGACTTGTGACCTCATGGAGAGAGGAGTCCATGCTGTAGCAGGTTTGCTGACAGGACTTGTGACCCCATGGAGGACCCATGCTGAAGAAATCTGTTCCTGAAGGACTGCCTCTTATTGAAGGGACTCAGTTCATGAAGAACTGTAGCCCATGGGAAGAACTCACACTGGAGAAATTCATGAAAGACTGTCTCCTGTGGAAGTGACCAAGTGCTGGAACATGGGAAGAGTGTGAGTCCTCCTTCTGAGGAGAGAGGAACAACAGAGACAATGTGTGATGAAATGACCACAGTCCACATTCCCTATTCCCATGCACTGCTGACAGGGAGGAGGTAGAGTAAATCCTGCTCTGATTTGCTTGGTAATAACTTACCCAAGTTGAGTCTGTTTTACCCATGACGGTACTAGCTGAGTGATCTCTTCCTCTCCTTACCTCAACCCATGAACCTTCTGTTTTCTCTCCCCTGTCCAGTTGAGAATGGGAGTGATAGACCAACTTTGGTGGGCACCTGGCATCCAGCAAGGGTCAACAAACCACATGCACTACTATTCTTTTCCTTTTTGATTTCACACAGAATGGAACAGCTTCGAGGGAGAGATTTAGGGAGATTTACCTAGTTGTCATTTAGGCCATTCTTCTGGAACACAGGGGATATGTATTCTATCATATGCTATCCTATTTGATTTGACCAGACTAAGAATATTCCATTCCCTTCTTCTGTTTATCCCCAAAACTTTTGCTGGGGCTGATCTAGTAGCTAACCTCTGAGACCACAATCAAGCAATGCAAACACTAGCTATCCAAAAAAGACTGATGCAATCAATGCCTAGATGCACAACCTGAAACAACCTGATATTGAAACTGAATCCAGGAAGTAAACACCTAAAGTTTAGAGCAAAGTAGTTATTGTGAGACATCACAACTCCCATATCATGCTGGGTACCTAGCCTTGAATCCCAGACAAAAATTGTTAATGAAGCCCACTATGTCTTCCATACGGTTCATTTTTATGTAATATAGGTCTGATGGGAAGCTGAGTTTCTATTATCTAATTAAGAACTTGACAAACAAACATCAGCTAATTTGCCAAATAAGACTCAAATGCCATCTCCAGGTGTACAGCATAACATAAGGATGCAGTGATTCAGCCATAGTATTGCAGGAGGCATTTAATGGGGCTGAAGTAATTCTTTGCACGTTTCAGTGTTGGGAGTTCTTATACAGTTTTACAAGAAAGTTTGAATACAGGTGTAATTTATTATTTATATTAAACATGAAGCAATCAATCATGAACCTACATATTACAGTTGAGTCAAAATTAGGTATTTATACATCTATTACTGAAATGAAGGCAGAGACAAGAAGGAGAAAATCAGAATATTCTCCATGATATGACATTACTATAAAACCTTCCAATAGCTTAACATAAAACCATTTGATTGATGTAAGACAATATAATTCTGTTCACATCAGAGAAATTAATTCAGTACAACTGAGTGGCAAAAAATCCCCAATAAACAAGCACCAAGATTTTAGGAGCACAATAAATAATCATTTTTATTTGTGATGTAGATCATAGAATCATAGAATGAATCATAGATGGTGGGGGAAGCAAGACAATCACTCCACTAAAAATTAAAAATAAAAGAACTCATCAAAATTTAACATATCCAACTCCATTATATTAAACTTTCTGGAAATCATACACAGATATCTCCTGAGTCTGTTTGGTATTACGTTGTATTATTTGTATTACTCAAGAGTTGAACTGGAGTAGCATGACATCCCATCACTGTATGCAGAGAGAGCAGAGCAAGATCTTGCTTGCTTTGGCTGACACTGGAATTTTAAAAATCAGATAGTAGAGCAGACTTTGGACAGATACTTTTTCCAGTTGCAATGAGCCTTAGGTCACTTTAAGAATTTGGTGAAGAATACAACATTTGTTTTCTTCCATAATCACATGATGTGCTTAACATGAACTTAAAAAACAATTTAAAGTCAACATATTTATTGCATTGAAGTGTGTAATAGAATTTAGCCTAACTACTTAACTACTAGTGTAGAAGTCTGTAGAATACCTAAATACTCTTCTAGGATTTCTTTCTTCTTGCATACCTATTGGCTGCAGAAATTCTGACCTTACCGTTTGTACAGCTCTGTACTCCTTGCTATTTTAAACATGGATTTTTTAATGGCATCACTAAGAAGGTCAAATACACAAAAAGGTCTGAACACTGAAAGGTAAGATAAAATGGAGACTACAAGCTCAACAGTTAATGATCATTATAAAATCAATGACTACTGTCAGGCATTTCTCTAAGGTCAGAAGTTCCACACTGAAACATTTGGCCCAGCCATTCTCTCCTTTCTAACACTCTGACATATAAAGGTATGTACAGAACTTACTCTTTTCAATGCGGTTGTGATTGTACCAGCTGGAAATGTATAAAACAGGAGGGTAACATTTTTTTTTCCTGTTGATACAGTAAATGCACAGAAGAGGTGATCACAGTCAAAATCCTTGTAAACATTATGACCTGCGTTCACAAAAGCCTGATGTATCCCACACTGAGACTGTCACAATAAAGGCAGTAATCATTCTTCCTTTTTCTTCACATTCAGTTTTGTTCCTCCTTGCAATACTTTGTCAGTGAAATAGTTACAGGCCTAGTGTGCCCTGTGACATTGTTACCACACTCATACAAAACATCTTCTACCTCAAAAGTCAAGGTTTTTCTGGCAGAAAAAAACCCTGGACTGAATAGCAATAAGAATTGTAATTAAGAACTTTCTGGTACATGGGACAAAAATGGACCTGTATGGCAGATACAACAGCTAGCACAACAGAGTGATTATGTTCTAGCAAATGTTTCTAATCATGTTTCTAAGCTGATATAGTGCCACTGAGTTGATGCTTTCCATTTGCAATTGTGTTTGAACAGAATCTGGTCTAGTACACCCATCAGAACTCATTGTCTACTAAAAAGACAATAAATGACTTCTTCAATGTAAAATTTGATAAGGTTAAGGTTTCTTAGGGAAAAGGAAAATATTTTATATTTTTCAGCTGCTACAAACTGAGGCAGTACCACTAAGTCCAGTGGGAAGACATTGACTTTCATCATTAAAGCCATATTAGGTCCTTTGAGGTGTTGTTTTATTCTATTTTTGGTTTTACCTTCCCCTGCCGGTAAACATAAAAATTAGAAGATCAGTTATTATCACAGATGATTATATTTGTGTTTAAGAAAAGGAAAAGGGGGAGGATATTTATGAATATACTTTCCTAGAGTAACTAAAGATCTCCTTAGAACATTAATTTTTGATCCTTCTTGCACTGCATGTTGGTCCCATGGTACACATTACTCGGTATTATCTATTTTATCAGTCATTTTGCTGTGTTGAAACTCTGAATAGAAAAGTTTGACATCCTTTTGAAAGAGAATAATTGTGACTTCAAACAACAAAGGGGTTATTGCAGTACAACCCCAGTACAATCTTTTTTTCTGCTGGCAAAGAACATTCCCATTTATTAAATGCCTGGGAATAACATTGTTCACTTATTTAAACATAGCCAAAATACTTTTTTTTTAACCGAAGAAAACTAAGATTAAGGTCAAGATCCAATCTATTCAGTCCAGACTACAATAAGCAAGTGCTGCAGTCTTTTTCTTCATGAGCAGAGGTCACAGGAGTTTCATCTTTCCCTTTATTCTGTCACAATTCTCCTCTGTAATTCCAGGGGCTACCTTCCCTTCACACAGCTCATTACACAGCCACTGGCCCCCTGCCAGCCATTAGCAGGCCAAGAAAGGCTATCTCAGAACGCTGCTTTGGAGGTAGTGGGCATGGATGTTTTGACTGCCTCTGCTGTCTTTCATCTGAAGATCTTAGAATGCTTTGGGAACATTAAAAAAAAAAAAAAAGAAAGAAAAAAAAGAGAGAGGGAGTAAAGAGAGAAAAAGCCCTCCAAACTGCACAAAATTGTATGAGAAAGAAAATGCTCTGCCACCCTCCAGAAACGTGGCAAAAAGGTATTTAATAGTCATTTTCCTACAGTCATATGCATACATAATCCCAGCGGAATAATTCATTTCAACTGGACTAGTAGTAAGTATAAAATCACACATTGACAGGTCTGAAAAATATACCAATGCTAGTCTTGTGATACATTTGTACAACCTCTAGATGACAAAGAAATGCATCAAATAGGAGCTCTACCAAAACAAAATGCACACACACACAACCAAAACAAATATAAGCAAACAAAAACCCCACAAAGAAACAAAAACCCCACAAAGAAACAAACATAAAAAGAGGCCCTACCCCCAAACCAATTGGAAAAGACCCCTATAATTAAGATCTCTCTTAAACCAGAATAGCTTTGTGATCTGTTTCTCTCCAGTACTGTAGTTACAGTTATGAATAGCTAAAATGTACCCCAACTGGTAATATATTGCAGAAGACATTAATTTATTTAACAAGATTTAATTAAACAAAATACAATTAAAGCTGAGACTGCTGATTTAGAGTGCCTGAAATGTTTAATTTAATATACTTTGAGATCAATGAACTGCTGAGAGTCCTGACCAGGACTTGGTGCAGACAGAGCAGATCTTAACAGCACTGAGTTCCTACATCTCATGGAAACACTTCAACTAGTCACCAGAGCAAGCTGCTCCCTATCTGCCTCTGAGTGCTCAGGAGCCCTTTGCCTGACAAGTCCAATTTGGAACCAGTGCTCAGCCACACTGTCCCAGCTTTTCTTCTCAAAGCCACAGCCCTAGAATCTGGGGCACAAAGTGCTGTTTAGCTCCACGGAAGGGAACATTGGAATCTCATTCCACAAACTCTGGCTGGAGTCTGGACTGCAATAGCTACTGATTTTGCAGAGCTGACATTGAGTCTGTGTCTACACTACCTACTAAGCCAGACAAGTTCATTCACAGCTCTGGCCATCTCCAATCCTAGAATGCTTCCGGGAATGGTTTGCACCGAAGCAATACCTGACCACTGGAATAACACACACCACAGATTGCTCCCAGAGCACAGGGGAATGAAACTTCATCATAACATATATCTATGCATGAGAAAAAGGGTTCTTATATATATTATTATAGGACTAATGGTTCCAAACAACCTAATAAAGACCAAACACCAAGTGTCACGTGCCTTTAATGGCCCAGATCATACTACATTGCCCCAGAACAAAAGAACAGACCTTGCTCCTGTTTTATTCAAAAGTGCAGGTGCAGCCTCAAAGTCAGTTCTGCAGTCCAGATGCATCTATCACAGCAGGGCTACCTATGCTCTCCTAGAAGAGGTAAAAGTCATAATCCATATGGATTTCACTGATAGTATCTATCAGCTGTCATGAAACAGATACAGAATACAATGTCATGAGCAGATGCTTTGTATGGGGGTTATTTTGTTCAGAAAAACACCAGTTAGTCCCAAGATGACATTTGCTGAGAAGAGGAGCTGCAGGCTGGTCTTGAGTGGGTCTGTGCCTCTGAGAAAAGTGCTCCCAGAAATTTCTCATTAAAGGAGTTTGCTGTTCTGAAATCTGTTTGCTCTGTTTGTTCTACTCTTCTGAAAACTGCTCTGAATTTGTTCAGAAGAAACACACTGGACACCAGACTAGGCACACATAGAGACAGTACCTATCATGATTCCAGATGGGAGTAATATTTTTCCCCTACAAAACTTCTTAGACAAACCATTTAAAACAGATGAAAGGAGAGGACAAAACTTGCAGTGGGAGATGTGAGTCACAGAGAGGAAACATTTGCATTTAAAAGAAGCAGGCAGTGTAGTCTTTCACAATTATGGACTAAAACAGGCAGACACCAGCCAGCCCTGAGTTTCAGTGACAATTCTGAGTTCAATGACAGGATAACGCAAAAACTGAGTCATCATCTCCGCAAGGTTATCTAAGTCTTCAGAAACTACAGTCAGACTGAGACACACCAGAGCAGACAAGAAAGTAGTTTAAGAGTAGTGCTAGCACAATTTACATTTTAGTTTCTCCAGCAAGCTCTCTGTTCCAAGTTATCCAGATAGTACCTATATTTGGTACCTTCAGTTTTCAGAAGTTTAGTGTTTTCTTTATTCAGTTGTTTAGCCTGTTCAGGATGACTGAATCAGCACAAAACTAGTAAAAGGAAGGTCTACTGGGTCCATCAAGATCTCAAATACTGTTTTCAGTTTTGGGCCTGTCACTATAAGAAAGACTGGAAAGTCTGCTGGAAAGTGTCCAAAGAAGGGTAATGAATCTAGAGAAGGGTCTTCATGTCTTCTGAAGAGTGGCTGAGGGAACTGGGGTTGTTTAATCTGGAGAAAAGGAGGGTCAAGGGAGATGTGATGTCTCTCTGCAACTACTTGAAAGAAGGTTGCAGTGAGATGAGTGTCAGCCTGTTCTCCCAAGTAACAAGCAGTAGGACAAGAAGAAATGGGCTCAAGTTGTACTACAGGAGGTTTAGGTTAGGTATTAGGAAAAATTTCTTCACAGAAAGGGTTGTCAAACACTGGAACAGGCTGCCTGAGGAAGTGAGGGAGTCACCATCCCTGGAGGTGTTTAAAAGACGTGTGGTGCTTAGGGACATGGTTTATTGGTGACCTGGCAGTGTTGGATGAATGGTTGGACTTGATGATCTTAAAGGTCTGTTCCAACCAAAACAATTCTATGATTCTGATTCTCAGATCTCAGATTACAGTAAAACAAGGCTCCCAGGCAGCTTAGCGAATCTTGCCTTCTGATATAGGCTTAAAGAAATCCAGTAGCAAGGAATGAATCTTGTCAGACTGCAAAAGGTCAGTGAGGAAATTAAAATAACTGCTTTTCAGCAAAAGCCCCTCACACCCCAAAGAAGAGATCTTCTTTCCCATTTTCATACCAATAATGATTTTCCCCCAGAAAGAAGTTTGCTGAAAATTTTAGCTCAGTGAAACTTTGAAAACAGCTGCATTTAGTTCAATTCAGATCCAATCAGATTTCTAATGAAGAGAAAATAATCCTGAGAAATCAGGATTCCCACTTTTACTTACCTAAAACTGAAACACCACCATAGAACCACAGAAATGTCGAAGCTAGGAAAGAGAGTTGTACAGCAGCAGTTTCTGCATATCTGATGAACACAGTGTAACTATGACCTTTTCAGATAATATATATGATTGTATTTATTCCACATCTGTTCTAATGTGAATAACATTACGTTGTTCATTCAATCAAATTTATGATGGTACTGGAGACTGCATCATATAATCAACATATATCTCTACAATAACTTTCCTCAAAATATTTTTCTCTTTTCTCTAAATGACTGTTTCCCTAGTCATTGATAAATAAAGGTATAATTAAGCCTTGCTTAAAAGTTAATTTTCATGTAAAGAAAAGGTCATGAACATTAAGCTCAATGCTAAAAAAAAAAAAAAAAGGAAAATTTCAGTTCTTAAGAACAGAGGAAAAAAACCCACAAATAAAAACCAACCACACACCCCAAGATATCTACAAGAGATGGAGTACTGTGATTAACTCTGTTTCAATAAACAGAGATTATAGTGACCTTTACTTCAGCTGCCTTGGTTTCTCCATTTTTAATCATTATGCAAGATTTGGTAGGGTTTGTTGCTGACACTCTGCTCCTCAGGGGGCAATTAGCAGAGAAGTGAATTCACTAGAAAGTCAGCAGATCTTTCCACTTTACTACCTAAAATGACAGGAAAGAGCCCTTCTTTGTTGGACTGTCATAATACGTATCCATGGCTGGATCTGACGATCCAGAAAACCCAGTGCACCACACTATTACATCAGTGTCTGAATTAAATATCAGAGATAAGAAATGCTAATGATATAAAATGTGTTCTGCAGTGCTGCAATTAAAAGTTTCATTGCATAACAAAATAATAACTTTACTACTTTCATTCTGTAGCATTAATCCAGAAGTGAATTCTCTTCTTGCCCTGAAATTTAACTTTTTTTTTTTCCTTGCAGTACTACTAATATTGAGAATTCACAACAGGATATATTAAATGTTTTTTTGTGATTTTGAGCTGTACATTTAATTCCTGCCATCTTATCTGATACAAGCAAACACATTCACCTTTGTATCTAATGCAAATGTCTCTGACCAACACATACCTCATATAGTGTTAGCTTTATAGATGTTGTTTGCACCTTGTTAGAAGTACCATGTTAAATTCCTGGTGAATGCATACTTAATAGTGCTCTTACAATATACAGCCATCCTTTCCCTTTCATTAATAGTACTTTATTTCTATAACCCTCTAAAACTTAATATATACTTGGTGTCTTCTGCAGACTAAGATGTGGTAAAGTTAACAAAAATTCAGGTATTTCAGTATGTCCAAAGAAAGTAAAAGCAGTATCTGTAATACACTATTCAGTAGAAAAAGCCAAGACAGAAATGTGCTATAAAACTTATTTCTCTCAGGGTTTTAAACATTTTCCTGTATTTGAGATTTATAATCACAGGAACTACTTGGGAGGAAGATAACTAAGTATTCCTTCCATGATGACCCACTCCTGCCAAGAACCAAGAGTGTCTCTAGGATTCTGTTCGAAGTATGACTATGAGATCAGAAAGAAGAGACAGATTGTACGGGGTAACCCAAAGAGTTAGAAAAAAGAGTGTGATGTCAAAAAACAAAACCCAAAACCCAATAAAACAAGCAAATAATGAAAAAAAAAACCAAACCACAGGATAAAGAAAGTATGTGCTTATTTTAGCTCACCTTACCATAGTATAAAAAGCCAGTCCCCAAAAAATCTCAAGCGCTTAATCACTGCAGTGATTCAGACATATTATTTGCAGTAGAAGGAGAAGAAAAGGGAAATAAGCCTACAATCTTTCCAATTTTCTCTCAAAAGATAAAAGAAGGACTGTGAATTAGAGCTTCTTAGGTATTTTTCATTAAAGAATTTGTGTAGTGACAACTTGACACAGGTATGGAGCCATGCAGAAATAGATGGACCAGAGTATGACAACAGAATTCTAAAGATCCTAAATAAATACATTTTAAGGTTAAAAAAAAAGGTTAAAATGTACTCAAGGTTGTGTGCACTTATGTAAGAAAATATTTGCACTCGTCTCTAAAATGCAATCATGTGTCAGCAATAAAACATTGAAAACCTGCCTTTTAGAATGATCTATTTCCTTTTTCCTTTCTTTTTAATATAGGATTTCTTTTTGCTTCTGTTCTTGACGCATAAAGTATCTGAGAGGAGTCAAATTTGCTATTATTTTTTTCTTCTGGATACCTATTAGCTTTCTATGGTGCTACATAGCAGGTATACTAGAACAGAAACTGAGATATATTTAAACAATTAGGTTTTCAGTTGAAGTAGGAAATAATGAAACAATTCTATTACCTTTTTTCTTTTAAAACTCTTTATTGCTGTCACAATAAGTAAATAGATTTTGTCATACTTTATTTCATTACTTGACTTAAAGATTTTATTATTAAGATGTCTGCACAAGCATTTAAGTGATGCAGTGTGAGTACTAATGCGAAGTCTGAAATAAAGAAATAATAATAATAATATTTTTTTAGAAAATTTGAAACAGGGAAATGTTCATCTACATCTCTATTTCTTACTAACTCTATGTGGCTATCCTCAGAGAGATGTGAGACTTTTTTTCTGCTACCGAGTGCATATATTTGCCTCAGCAATTTTTGATGTGAAAGTCGAAATGAAAATATTCAAATGCATAATGGATGTTGCTATTGTAAAACAATATCCTGTACCTATAATTACAATCTATGTTAAAAAGCACTGCCACATAATTAGATACTCTGCACAGTAGTCACAAAGGCAATATATGTTTTCATAGCCCCTAGCTATAAACATCATGAAATGTCTTAAAATACTTTGAGATTTAGTCCTGTGTATTAGGAACCTGTTCATAAATTAGCTGAAGATAAAGGAGAGACTCATGAAATAAATGATAACTGGATTGGTTTATCTGACCAACCAAAACACACTCGTCAACATACATCTTATACCTACCTGCACACGTCACCTGAACAACATGCAGGCCCATCTAGTACACATTCGAATGTGACTAAAGGGCAATTTATGTTCTACAACAGGAACAGTTTTTATTTTAACCCTAGTGTACACAGGAATATTCACCAGTGAAGACCCACTACTTTTCCATCTAATAATCAAACTAGAAAAATAACCTATGGCAGCTAAATCTTGCAGCATAGCATATTCCTAAGTAAACAGGTGCAAGTTCAGAACAGGCACAAATATGTCAGTCTTACCATAATATAAGTAAGTAAATACTAATGCTAAGGAGTTATCAGTCATGTAGTAAGTAATACCTGTTCTGAGAAATGCCACCTTAACCTCAAATGTAGCATACATGGCAACAATGCTGAGGCAAACGAAATGTTTAAACACAGCAGCAATGATGTGCAACAACAGCTAAAGTCTCTACAGCGAAATGAGTGGATATCTAACAATAACACCTCCTTATGCCATTGCTTTTTACCGGAACAGATCACTTGTAAAGTCCAATTTAAGAAAAGTGTATACTGATTCTTATTTATAGTAGTAGATGGTTTGGTTTGGTTTGGTTTTCAGAAGACTTGAATGAGTTAATTTAATTGACAGCTTATGTATTTTCTCATTGCTAAAGTGGAAAAATGCATTTGTGTACAGGTAAGTATCCAAACTATTCACATGCTTCATACAACTCCCTTTAAAATTTATTAGCAGGAGTCTCAAGGAGAAGTAAGACAGCTCTGGTAAGCATAAATACTCACTGTATTGTGTTGCCAAGAAATATATTACATTGACAATAAAAATTATATAGAAAAGTAACAGTTGGAGACCTGGTTTTCTCCACACTGGTCCTGTTTGGCCTCACTGATGAAAAATCAGTGCTATCACCTAGAGATTAGAGTAGCCTCTGAGAGCAGGAGTACTAAAGGAAGGAAAGAGATGATGATAGCTATTAAATCTGAGTATGAACATATTTGGAAGAATAACTCATCATTTTCCTCCCTGCATAATATAATATAATTGAGATCCCAGGACAATTAAGTACAAGTCTTTGCTATCTAATCAGCAATTAGTTATTGTTTTCCCTACATAGTTCCAGAGTCCCAAGATGCAGTCTTCTTCTACTGCCCACTATTGTCAAAATTCACTTGTCTGATTTGTTTATTGTTTTAATTATACATTAAAATGATAATCATTCCTTCCATCCTCAGCATGGCTGCATCTAGCTGAGTAAAAAATCTGTTGCTCTATAAATCTGTCAGCAGAAATTAGCCAAATACTTGCATTTTATTTCAATAACCAGTGATATCTTCCATGGGCTATTTATGAGGCCAAGTTCAGTTCAAATAAAAGTAACTTATACATAGTGGAAACAACAAGCAGTTGTTTCAATAATGACAAAAGAAGAGTCTACGATCAAGAATTAACTCTGTGGCTTAATCAAGGTCCTAATGTAAAATGATTGTATTCAAAGAGAATGTCCAGTGTTGTATTATGATAAGAAACCATCTTCAAAATACTCTGCCTAAACATACAAACTGCAAAGCTTTCCATCAACGTGACATCTTGAGGCAATCTATATTTACAACCAATTAACATTCTGCACTGATCAATTTAATTCATAAAACACGTATTTTATTTTCAGACTAGTTTGCATTTTGATGATAACAATTGTGGGGTTTTTTGTAAATCACAACAAATTAAAACAGTTTTTGCTAGGCACAGTTCCCATAAGGATACAAACATATTATTACAAAGAAGCTTTAGATCAGCAGAGATATTTCTGTGTGAAGAGTAATCTCTAGAAAATACACTGTGTACTTCTTGCAGAGGACACAGTTCTGATCCTACAATTTACACAAATAACTCAGCTATTTGAATCTAATTTGACTGAGCACAACAACATTTTCCACATACATATTTTAGTAAACATTTCAGACTGGACCTTGTTCAATAATGTATACAATTTATTATCCATTGAGAAAGTGCTCACTTAAGTTTACATAGAAATACACTAAATGTTTTGCATATGAAATTAGCAAGAAAGTGTCCTATGATGCAGATGCAATTGCATAATTTAGAACATATCTCCATTTAAACAATGACGCAAGTTGTTCTTATTTTACTGCATAATAAGTTGCTTTATATCAAATGTAAGTTGCACATTAGACAAAGTATTGTGTCCAGATAGATGTACGCAAGAGCAGAGGACAGTTCACTTTCTATATATGCAACACTATTCTCCCTGTTAAAAATATAGTGACTCAAATGCTTTTTACTGAAAATTAGACTGTTTGTTGACATAATATATGTTGATCACTACTTTGAAGACTCATTTACAACATTAAAAATAATTGGTCATTACACATGGCTTGAAAATGTTACAAGTCATTATCTTGAAGAAGAAATAAAAAGCATTACAAAATCACAAAACATCTAGAGAAATAAATTGAATGTTCTAGCTATTAAATTTGGGTTAACTAGCAATGAATATATGTGATGGTTTTCCTTGAAATGCCATTGTTTGAATGTGGATATTATCTAAATCTGTTCAGAGGTCTGTGATTATTTCTGATCTACAGTGTAGCTCTTGCAAGTATACGGCAGCTGAAATCCAGAAGCTGGTGGAGTCTGAACAGAACAGACAGGCCATGTAGTTCTCTGCTAAGAGGAATCTATTGCTTAGAATCCATTGTTTGGTCTCCATATTTTCTGGTTTTACTCTAGCTCAAATATTTATTTCATGTTGCTGGAATTGCTCTTTTGTGGGAAATTCCAGATTCTGAAGAACTCCTACATAAGTTTAAGAGATTACTCTGCTTTCCAGGCTTGTTCTTCCCATAAATGTCTTCACTTTTTTTTTTTTTTTCTCCTTCTGAATCCCTTCAAAATTTCAGCAAATTGAGGATGTAGCCAACACTCAGCACTGTTCTAGTTTCCTTTCTATCCCAGAAGCTTTTTGGTACCTAACTTGTTACTGAAAAAAAAAAAAAATAGCCAGGAATAGCCACGAATTAACTTTTATTAACATCATTGTACTTCTCAAACTGTTAAAATGCTTATTAAAACATAATTTTTTTAAACAATTTTGAAGTATTTGACCCACCCATCACCAATCCCACTCAATTCCTAATACCATTGCCCCTCTGTTTCTTTGCAGACATAGCTCATCTCTGGTTCCCAAATTTTTCCTGTCAAGGACTTACCTATGACAGAATTCCATTTCAGTGACCTCTTTTCCTACCTTATGCCAGACATCCAGATGTGGCAGATAGAGGTGTCAGAGTGCAGGCATCAAAGAAAGAGTATAGCCTCCTGATGCAGCAATCTCTTTCACTTCCTGCAGCCCAAATTCAGCTCAGAAGAAAGGCCTCTGCTCATCCAAGACAGAACTTTACTTCCTGAAATCTCAGCCTTGCATTAATCTTCTTTATGATTGCTGGCAGTATCATCCATTTGCTCTACTTCCCTTTTCTTGTCAACACTAACCAGGGCTCATCTAGCTCCCTATTCCCTCTCTTCATGCTGATTAAATAAAATCCAATACTGCCATTGCCCTCTTTATCTTCTCACTTATACAACTATGACTTCTCTTTCAGCCCACTCTCTCTTTCATGCCAGACAATTTCAGTGTGCAGGTTCAAGTTATAAATCATTATCATGGTTAAATTAAATCAGGAATGAAGCTCTTAATAATCAGATGAATCTTTCTGCATTGCATGTGTCTTTCATCTAAGCATATTTACTTGGAATCAGAACAGTAAGAAAGTCTAGGGCAAACTATAGCAATGCATCTATAGTATGCAATCGATCTCAGTAATTGTCTTACATAACTGTGAATTATGATCCAAATTATATTCCTCAAGCAGAAAAGCATCATAACTTATTTTTCACTGTTGTCTGAAATTTCTGAGGAAGTGTGATGTTTGGAAAACTTGCACCCTAAAATAAATAAATAGTTCCTTGTTTGTTTATTTTGTTTGTTTGTTCTGTTTGGTTTTGGTTTTGTTTTAATTATGTGGGGGTTCTCTTCTTTCTTTTTTTTTTTTCTGGCTCACAGCAGCTAGCATCCTTGGCAGGAACTGCCTGGTGCAAACCTTTCTGCAGGCTAGAAACATCTCACCTAGCAGTAGGAATTTACAGTATTAATCATAGAATCATAGCATCAAAGAATGATTTGGGTTGTCTGGGACCATTTAAGGTCATCTAGTCCAATCCCCCTGCAGTGGACAAGGACATCTCCAACTAGATGAGTTTACTAGGATCCCTGTCCAACTTGACCTGGAATGTTTTAAGGGATGGGACATCTACAGCCTCTCTGGGCAACCTGTGCCAGTGCTGCACCACCCTCATAGGAAATAATTTCTTCCTTATATATAGTCTAAATCTCTCCTCTTTTAGTTTAAGACCATTACCTCTTGTTCTGTCACAACAGGCCTTGCTAAAAAGATTTTCCCCCTTTTTCTTATTAGTCCCTTCTAAGCTGCAATAAATGTTCCCCAGAACCTTCTCTTCTCCAAGCTGAACAACCCCACTCTCTCATATTTTTCTCAGAGCAGAGATGTTCCAGCCCTCAGATCATTAAACTACTCACCTAGATTTCTGTACAATTAGTGCAGTAAATCAGGCATTTCTAGAACACAATTTGTTAGATTTGTATATGTAGCCAATATGACAAACATCTGTTTTTTTTCCCCTCAAAACATGAGGGGTTTTGTTCAGAGATCTGGACGAGAGCCAAGATATTAAAATACAGAACATCTAGAGCACTCTTTATGGAGAGGATGTGCTGCCCTAGCCATAAATGTGCTTCCATGAGAGAAATCCACTGTTCTTCAAGAAAAAAGAAATTCCAGGTTTGTTGGATTGAAGAGAAATCATGTGAAGAATCTCCTTAGGGGTGAAAAATGTTGGATTCTAGTCCCTGATTAAAACATTATTTGCATTTTAGATGTAGTTTGACACTGCTTAATGAGAAGGAACTTAAAGATAAAACAGAACAAGCTGTGCCCATGGCCCTCAGATGACTATTGTCAGCAGCTGAACAGGATCAAACAATTCAAAAAGTTTAATTTCCATATTTTTTTATTGTATCTTCTGAATTAGATAGATAAACTGTATTCTCTGTAGCACTTCACTCTTAAAGATTAGAAGTGAAATAGATTCCTCTTACTGACAGAAAGCTTACTATGCACAGGGGAAAGGGTAACCCGGTACTGGACTCCATGCCATAAAAAAGATGATGTGTAAGATGAAACATATTATTTCTGTCATTTATTTTTTGGCTGAAACCTTTCAAAAGAAAGCAGCCTTTACTCTTGAAAGCAGAAGAAAATATCAAAGCCAAAATCAATGCTTCCTCTTTTGTCCTCTTATCTGCTACAGCCTCTCTCTACTTGTAGCAGGACTCTGTGCCTAGGTGGGGGTTAACAGCTCAAACTTTGCCCCTCTGTAAATGTTATCAACGATGGAGAAGGGAAGATTAAGTTGGTTTTGGTACTGAAGAAGGCTAAAGTCAGCCTCACTCCATAAATTCCAAAGTAAAATGGCTGGAGGATACTAAAAGTCACTGTTATGTGGCAAACTAATTAGCACTGATAACTTACCTAGAGCTGCTGGGATAACACTGTTGAGCTGGCATCTCTACCCTATTAATATATGACTGACAGACAATCACTTTATACTATAAAAGCCCAGTCCTACTTTTCAACTATAGGAATTTCTGATACACCTCTCCTAGGTGTGTGGATATTCCTCCCTTGAGTAGGGGACACTCCCCAATTTCACCCCTCGAGGCTGAAAGAGATCCTTCCACAGTCCTTAGTGTGGGGAAATGCCATCAATCTCTCCTAAGTAATTATTTTGCTAGCTTTAACACTGTTATGTGAGTATTGCTTCAAATGAATCATGAACTACACTAGTAAATGATAGATAAATATTCTGTGTAATAAAGAATTCTGATTAATCCATTTCTTCTTTAGTGTTTTAGTCAATCTAAATAAACAATTCACTTATTTTAATACATTTAGTTTGCCATCCTTAATCCTGCAGGACAAAGTGGTATAAAGAGACACAATTCATAGAATCATAGAATCATAGAATGGCCAGGTTGGAAGGGACCCTAAAGATCATCTAATTCCAACCTCCCCGCACTGAGCAGGGATGCCAATCACTAGACCAGGTCACCCAGGGCCACATCCAGCCTGGCCTTGAACACTGCCAGGGATGGGGCATCCACAACCTCTCTGGGCAACCTGTGCCAGTGCCTAACCACTCTCCGGGTAAAGAACTTTCTCATAATCTCCAATCTAAATTTCCCCTCCTTCAGCTTATAACCATTCCCTCTTGTCCTATCACAGTTTGACCGCTTAAAAAGTCTCTCTCCTTCTGTCTTATAATCCCCCTTTAGGTACTGGAAAACTGCTATATGATCCCCTCGAAGCCTTCTCTTTTCCAGGCTGAACAATCCCAACTGTCTCAGCCTGTCTTCATAGGGGAGGTTCTCCAGTCTTAATCATCTTTGTGGCCTCCTCTGGACCCTCTCCAATAGGTCCACAGCTTTTTTATGCTGAGGAGCCCAGAACTGGATGCAGTACTCCAGGTGGGGCCTCACAAGCACAGAGTAGAGAGGCAGAATCATCTCCCTAGACCTGCTGCTCATGCCTCTCCTGATGCAGCCCAGGATTCGGTTGGCCTTCTGGGCTGAATTACACCTATATATTCCCAAAGACATAAACTGTTGACCAAATCTGGGACTAGGACTGGACTCAGTCACACCTAGGCTCCTGTCTGAGAAGCAGTTTAGACAGAAAGGTGGTCTTTTCTGAAAATTTCGACTCGACCGGAGGTTTCCCTTAATAAACTTTGTCCAAAGATGCCATTCATTCTGCAACACTACTCAATCACACTCCAGTATGATATCCCACTTCTACTCTGGACCGAAATGGGTAAAGGAGCAGAACTCAACCATCCATCACAACTTTAGTTGCAAAGACATTCCTATTTAGTCCCCATTAACCTTTCATGGTCATCTGCAAAAAAATATGGACCACTTAACAGAGCAAAAAGACCCATTCTGGCACAATGGGCTGTGTAAGTCGGTCATCCAAGGCAGATCAGATTTGAAATCATTACTGCTCAATGAAAGAGAGTTAGAGGGAACAGAAAGAAATTGAGGTTTGTGGACATGGTGGAATCTTTCAGTTTAGAACTTAATCTTACTACTGTTTCACTACATTAGCTCTTAAAGTCAATGCTTCTGCCTGTGGGTGCTCACTCCAACACGAGAATGCCATCAACCAGCTCAATGCCTTTTTGAGTATATACATGGTGTAGAGAATAGCTGAATTTGCTTGAAATTTGACCTCCTTACACTGCAATCTATTATCTAGAGGTTAACATCTGCTCACATTGAGAAACTACCACATTTGGAAACCTATTCAAGTTCAATAGAATCTTTTACCTTAACATAGATTAAAATGAACTCAAAATGATCTACCTTCCAGATTCTGTTGTAGTTTGGTTTTGAGTAATTACTCATTAAAAGTCTTACATGTATTAGAATAAGCAATGCATTCTTTATCCTATTGATCAGCTGACATTTTAACTTTCTGATGAAAAGCAGCTTTAATTTCTAGCTCTAGTATCTCATAAAACTTTAGATCTTAAAAACATTAGCTCATTTTTAATGGATTTAAAAATGCTATACACTATTTGTTAAAAAAATCATAAAAATAGTGTTTGTAAAATATTCACAATTAAGTTAGTAGTTTATGTATTAAAAAAATATAAAAAACTGATAAAAAAACTCTGGAGCAGGAAGAAAAAAAAAATCAGCCACTTATAGATTACTTATTAGATGTAATCATAATGAAGACATCAGGACCAGGAATTGTTTACTAATGGTAATTTTAAAAAGTATGTGATATATTAAAATAAACCCATTTTTCTCGTTGTTTCTTCAAATCTGGAAAAGACTTTCTAATGTAGTTGCTGAACTAAGTAGCCAGAAACACTGAAAGAAACCTATGCATACACACACAAACTAAGCTAATTGACTCTTAGAAGATCAGTAACGAAAAGCAGATCATTAGGGTCATTTCAACAGTCTGAGTTCATTGGAGAGGTTAGAAGTAAGTAATAAGCTTTGGCTCAGGGAAAGAAATACAGGAGAGTTGTGCAAAGACTAGAAGGGAAAATATGGAAAAAGGATGGGGGAGGAGGAAAGGCAGGTCTATTGTATATATAAATTTTAAATTATTGTATATAAATTATTGTAATTATAATTATTATAATTATTATAATAATTATTATAATTATTGTATATAAATTTTAAATTGTATATTTAAAATAAGCGAGCGTGAAAAATAACTGATAAAAATTAAAATATTCACCTATATATTTAGCTGCTGTATAAAGGTTGAATCTTGTTTTTCTGATTTCTCTGCAAGTCTACCAACAAAATTAACATTCTAATAAGCACAGAAGAATATCCTATCAGATACACTGCAATTGTAAATAAAACTTGGCCTTCTCTACCGGCTCTAGCAGGAGTGGAGTTAATTTTCTTCATAGCATCCCATATGGTGCTGTTTTTTTGTGACTAAAACTGTGTTGATAATACATGAGTGTTTTGACTATTCCTGAGCAGTGCTTACACAGCATCAAATTTTTCTCTTTTTCCCACTTTATCCAGGAGCAACTACACCCAGGTTGTGTAAGCTGAGAGGGGACACAACCAGGACAACAGCACCAAACTGACCAAAGAGATATTCCATACTATATGACATCATGCTTACTGATAAACCTAAGAGATATGAGTAGTTTGGGTAGGTAGTCATTGTTTGGGTTTGGTAGTCATTGGCTGGGCATTCATCTTGTTGTGGGAGGTAGTGAGGGATTGTCTTCGCATTACTTATTCTCTTTTGTTCTCTTTCTTCTTCATTTTTCTTTTGCTTATTAAACTATCCTTAACTCATAAATTTTGTTGGTTTTCATCTTCGTGTTCTCTCCCTACTCCTGCTAGCAGGGGGAATGAATGATTGGTTATCTAGTGCTCAGATGCCAACAGAGGTCAAAACACAACATCCTCTATGTGCCTGCTGTTTAAGATTGCCTCTCAGCAATCATCAACACAATCAGGAGTCCAGAATAACATGACTAAAGGCACTGAAACCAACCTGGTTCAGGAAAATACTTGCAATGTGTCTTCTGCAGTTAGGTTGACAAAATCAAGTCCATTGGACTAGTGGTAATGAAGACACATCTATAACATGCTAAATATACTGTTTATCAGTAAGGTGTCACGAAATGTTAATTTTACTCAAAAGAAGTTATAGAAAAGAAAAAAATGTAGCAAAGTTATTCCTGAAACACCCTATAGATACACTTAATTACATGTTCCTTGCTGTCCTTACTAGATATTACACTTCTGTTAAAATAACTGATGTACAGGGATAACCATGGAGTGCAAGGTGAGTCAAAGAATAGGATTAGGAAGCAGAAACTTATAAGGCAACTTGCAACAGATTTTGTTAGTTGTTAGGTAAAATTGTGGTTATGTGAATACTGTTCTTTGATAGTTTAAAGGACTGCAAAAGCAATTACCTGCTTCAAGTTAGGATCAGTCTTTCCTATTAGTTACATGACCTAACTTGAAGAGGACTCAGAACAGGCAAAGCAGGAACAACGAAACTACAAAGTTAAGTGTAATATTAAATAAAATGGATAATAAGACAAATGTGGAAACGTGAGGAAAAGGCAACTGTACCAGACTTTAATTATTATTATACCACAGTAGCTATACCTAGAGCATTTCTGTACCCTTGTATACTGTTAAAAAAAACAACCAAACAAAACACTTCCAAGTGAAGGCAGATGTACTGTTTGTGTGAAAGAGCAGGCTTCAACTGGATAACACTATCTGCATGGGTTACACTAAGTACATGATAAAGAGGATCCTAGCACTGGATATTTATGTATTGTCTTACAGAGATGGAGCATTGTGTCTCATCATCTTCCTGGATAATGTTGTCTCATGAGCTCTCTAAATGACACAAATAGAACCAAATATATCCTTTTTTTACTATCATCGAAACTAATGATCTTTTGATGGATAATGGTCCATTAAGTTTCACATACAGAAAACATCTGGAGAGACACTGAGGTCCTGTAATTCCTTTCACGTCACTAAGATTTCCTGGTTTTGCTACCATTCATGGTGGAGTTTATCAACACTGAATCTGTGTTCTATTCTTGTAGCACATAAACAGAGTGATCATGCAAAAGACTTTCATTTTTCTCTTATTCTTCTTAATAATAGCTTTGAATCAATTCCTTTGAAACTTTGCCAGCACTAGAGATGTGCCCTGATCCCAAGACCAATTATTTGCTATCTGTTTCTTTTGGAAACTAGCAGAAAAAATTGCTCATTTGTGAGCAACCAATGTTCATCATTAGCCAGAAACAGGAAGAAAAACAAGATATTCAAATCTGTTTGTTATGGGCCACAGCTATCCTTTTGCATTTATATATCTTTAAAGGAAAAATGCCTCCTTTGAAAACTGCTTGGCTTAACTCACTACATGATTAATTATATAGTGCAGTGTCACATTAAATCACATTAATACACCAAGGAAATACATGATGTCAAATCAGAAAAGAGATTCTAGTCCTTTGTCAATATTTTGCATGCAAATAAAGCTCAAGTGTTAATTCATTAATCCTTCCTCACATACAGAACCTGTAGATCTTACCTCATCCCAAAGCTCAGTTCCTCTATTAGGATTATTATTATTAGGATTATTATTATTAGGATTATTATATTCATTTGATAATTAAATGGATATTTCTGAAGGTAACCCCCACACGCATTATTCATAGTTGTTTACAGTAGGTTCTCTATAAATTTCTCTGTGAAACAGTTTATATGAGAGAAATGAATATGTGTAATTTTAGAGATATCATGGACAGAAGCTGATGCAATAAACAGTAGGTGTTAAAACAACAACAACAAAACCTGCTCTGCTCACCGTGTACTACAAATAGTAGATAGAAAACTGAAGAGAGCAGAATATAGTAAAATTGCCACTATTCATACTTGTGACATAGATTTGTGCTTTCAAGAGAAAATTTTGTGAATGACTGTATCTGATAAAAATGTGTTGGTTTGTGCATAAGCCAAACTCTTCATTTCTTTCCAGATGATTATGAAAGACCTACTGACTTCAATAGACCCTTGCAATATAAATTGAAGATCCCTGAGGCATTTTCTATTCACATGTTTTTCTGTCTTCTTAATTTAATGTGATGGGTTTGGCTCAAGGTGAAAAACTTAGATGGAGATTAGGTTCAACGTATCAGCTTAGAATGAAGAGTATTCTAGACAAAGAATCTGTTTTTTGGGGTTTGCTTTGTTGTCTTACAACTCTGCCACTGATTCATCATATTACCTTGAATAAATGGCTTAATCCTTTTTTCCTTTAATATCTCATATTTTAAACAGAGACAATATCACCTCAAAACTGTGGCTTACATTAGAGATTAAAAAATGTTACGTTAATATAATAAAACTAGAAATAAAATTTAAGGACAGAATATGAAAAACACACTCCTTGAGTTCCCACTAATGGCATAAAATATTTAAGTTACTATCTTTACTATGTCCTTTTGGTATGCAAGTCATAACAACGAAAATATTGTTTTAAATGTCATCTTATCAGTGTAGATAGGTTGAATAATGTCTAGACAGTGCATTTCCTTTCTATGGCCCTTAACACGAGATCTTTTATGATGCTATTTCTGTTAAAGTATTTGTTTTGGAGATATTGCCATTGAGCTACCATTCTGATTTTCCCTTAGTCTGATTCAAACATTCTCTGAAGCCTTTCTTTCTTAAAGGACTACACATTACTCTAGTGAGTTAGTGTTATTACCCAGACTGAAATACCCTTTTTTTAGTGTCATGGAGCTCAATGAGGCAACTAAAAGACTTACAATTTCAAAACCAATTGGTGTCCTAAAGAAGTAAAAAATGTTAAAAGAAGTATTTAGTTGAAACACACAGGGAATTGCAGGGAGAAAGACTGCGTTTTTTTGTTTTCTGTACTGTCTCACTCAAAGAGGTTTATTTAGTCCTAATTAATTTTTCTCTGAAAAGCTGCATCTTGCTTATGTAATTATGAAAAATACCAACAACAGTGTGGCAAAAATGCAGCTTCTATTCCATTCACACAGTTACAGTAAGGAGCACACAGCATGTCAGAGAGACTAGCAAACATCTATTTAAGGAGCTGGCATGAAGACTAAAGGGTCTGCAGCAATTGCTTTCTGTCCCATGATCAACCAAGCACCACATTCCTTAACACTGGCAGCCAAAGAAACTGCATTACAGATGCTCTGCCTTGTAGGAAGCAAGGATGAGAAATGTTCAATAGTACAACATATTGTGGCTATGTAGGCAGTATTTTGCTTTATACTGGCATTTTTTTTTTATTTCATTAAAACAACTTGCAACATAGCAAGGCTACTGAGCTGCAACTATGTGTGCTTTTTTTTTGCCAGAATACACACAGTATTTAAAAAATGAGAAATACAAGGTAGGGTGAAAGAGTGAAAAAGAGAGTTACTAGGTAAACTTGAAACAGAGGCACTAATAATAGAAATACCTTCATTATGACAACAAAGATGAATGGAAACATAATCAGTGAGATCACTAAGATCAAAGCAGCCAAATCTTCAGGCTTTAACGGTAAAGGATTAAACCTAATCCAAATGATTTCAGAACACCTAATTGAGCATATCCTTTTCTCTCACATTGTCATAGCACCAGAAGAAATGGCAATTAGTATTTTAAAAAAAATACCCTGAAACATAGGTCAAATCAGAATGTCAGAAATGTGATTATTTTAATGATTACTTAGGAATTACTCATCTTTTCAATGAAGAAGAAAACCACTTAACACCAGTGTTACAGCTTTTTGTCACAGGCCGTATTCCGCACAGTTTGATCTACAAACTAAGCAGTTTTATTTGCAACATTTGAGTATTCTTCTAGAAATTACTTTTTTGATAATAATGACAATACAACATCAGAATGGTAGACAGTCATCCTTTGATTATTCCAGAAAACCTCCAACTTAATTAAAAAGTTTCTCTACTCAATACAGGGAAAAAAATTCCATAAAGTGACTCTATTTTGATAGTCAGACAACTAGCTCAAGTGACTTTAGATGGACATTTCTAATTTCATTCTGCATTTACTTTATTAGAGAAAAGCAAATCCTTTTAGCTGTAGAAAGGTTAAATAAGTGCTAGGAATAAAAAAAAGCATTATATGATTAAACCTATCAAGAGTAAATTGAATGAAATTAACACTAGAATAAACATCGTGCATATGCATTTGCTTACACTTTCAGACAACTGATTTGAAATCTCTGATGAGTTATCTTCCATTCAGGAAAAGCTGCTTGTAAACTTGTCTTTCCTTCTTCGGATGTTATCAACAAAGCAACTGAAAATATCTTTAACTGCAACAGAGGTATGATTGTTTTACTCTTGCTAAGAGTATTGGCAAAGTATGAAAATAGAATACTGGCCTTTTGAGGATTTGAGCTATTTTCTATCTGATGAGTTATTCCTTTCTCAAGTGTATGACTAAGTCCCTAGCTTGCTTATGCTTAGATACAATTTTCACGCATTTTCTCTTTTGTGAAGAAAGATGTGAAAGTGTCAGACACAAAACACAAACATCATATCATTATCCAGATGGCTAGTATGACTACTCTACCATTTTTTATTCCACTAATACCGATTTTTCTTAATTGTGCTGAGATAGCCTTTGAAGAGGATGCAGTGCCATGAACAAGGTATTTTCCATCAGTCATAGCTTCCAGAAGTGACATCACCGGTAAGCCTTTCAGACCAAACTTTTTGTACTACAGATATCACAACAATCAAAATAATTGTCCTTTCTTCATTTTAAAGTTTTCAAGACAACTTCCAGGTTCAGGTTTTCAAATCTGTCTGAACAGTAAGGATAAAATGTTCAGGGCTGAGTGTTTCAGCACAAGAAAAGGTATGAATACTACTATTAATGAGGGTGAAAAAAAGAAATGTAAAAACCTCAAACATCTTCTCCAAAGAAAAAACACACTGCAAGATGCTAAGTGTGAGCATCTCCAGACCAGATCTGAATTATCCTAGCCAAAGACAGAGGAGTGCCATAGGGATGTGATAACTGAAAAAGGAGAAAAATCCTAAAGGGCTTGCAACCTAGAGGTGAATGCTGAGGTCTCCAGCATTATTGACAAAGCGCAACAGGTTTTGAGGAGTCACAAAAATAGGGAAATTGGTCTTACAGTATCATTCTTAGCACACGCTATTTCCATCATTATATGGTGCAGCATTTTCTATTTAGCAGGAGAATTTACAGTCAAAAAGATCTCTTCCAGTCCTTGGCAGAGCTGGGCAAGTGAGGAAGTTCTTGGCTCACTAGCAGTTCCTGTCAAATCAAACATGCATGCATATACACNGGGCTTGCAACCTAGAGGTGAAATGCTGAGGTCTCCAGCATTATTGACAAAGCGCAACAGGTTTTGAGGAGTCACAAAAATAGGGAAATTGGTCTTACAGTATCATTCTTAGCACACGCTATTTCCATCATTATATGGTGCAGCATTTTCTATTTAGCAGGAGAATTTACAGTCAAAAAGAACTCTTCCAGTCCTAGGCAGAGCTGGGCAAGTGAGGAAGTTCTTGGCTCACTAGCAGTTCCTGTCAAATCAAACATGCATGCATATACACACATAGAGTGAAAAGGAAAAATCTACTAGGAAAAAAGGATAACAGAAAATTACCAAAAAAGCTGCAAGCAATTGATTGCATAAGTTTGTAACTAGTGTCACCTACACACATGTTAATTTTAAGATTTGAAAATGTTTAAGACATATTCTTTACTGAAGAAAAATGTTTTTCTCAGTAGGAAAATCAATAAATATTATTTATAAAAATTAGATATGTTAGTTTCAGAACTGTTTTCTGAAATGATTTCATGAAAATTTCTTTCCTGAGAAAAATATTTAAGTGTCTACAAATTAATGTTTTCATCAGGAAAAAACCCAACAAATTAAAAAAAATAACAAAAAACCCCAAACAACTAAAAGGAAACAACAACAACAAAACTACAAAAAAAATAGGAAATTGGGACCCTAAATACAATTCATATATCATTGTGCTTGGAGAAGCTCAGACTTAGATTAAAAACATTGCAGATTAAAAAATACGCAAAGGAAATGGATAATACCTTTCCGTGAGACTCTAAAATAAACACAATAAATATGGACTTTTTTTTTTTTTTCCAATAAGCCAGAGTACAGGACTAACAAACAGATCAGCAGAAGGAATCCATCTGGTGCATTGCAGTTACAGGTACAAAACTGCGTTATCATAGGAAGTACTTATATCTTACATGATCAAAGCCCAAGCGAAGAAAGAAACAGAACGGTACTGAAGTAAACACTTCCCATCAGAAATGAAAGGATGCATCCAGGTGCACAAAACCAGAACAAAATAACCCAAGGAAAGGTAGAAATAAGGATCATCTCTTGAAGGAGAGGGGAAATTTTTGAGCATTAGGAAGAGTACAGATTGCAGTGTCATGCCTCGGCTGCACTCTTGTTTTGCTTAGGTCATCCTAAACCTACAACAGATCTAAGTGAAGAGCAGCCTGGGGCATATTTAGATAAAGCAACATGGATGTAGCCAGGCAAGCAGGGCAAAATACACTAGTACAAATATGGCAGGTATCATGGGATTAAATGAAAATCCAGTAAGGACTGAAAAGAAGGTAATGTGCTCCAAATGTCCTTAAAAAGTTCTGTCCAATAGTCATTAAAGGTTTAATAAGGATTATGTTCCTACAAATATAAGACAACATGGAAGAATGAGGACACCGACAAATTTCGACTTCAACATAATTTTACTTAGAACAAGATGAGTTGGAGAAGCAGCTTGAGACAAGTAATCTGCATATGAAAATTTGCTCATGGGGCTGTAAGTGATTTTGCTTCAGTAGAACATTTTCCAGTTCTCTCTGTTAAATTTTCATTTTCATAGGCTGCTGAGTTGTATAAGTTATACAACTTTCCTAACATGAAGGAACAACAAAATAAACGAAACCATATTTTAACTCTGTGCAAAAGAACTGGTTTTATCTCCCATCAGGAAGAATGTCAAGAGAAAATCCAAAAAGCTTCTTTATGTAGACAAACTGACTATAACCAATTTTCTTATCCTAGTCTTACAAATTCTAAAGCCTATTTAGACTAAGAAACCTAAAATTCAGTGAAAGAATATTCCCCCTGAACACTGAGAAAGAATGTTCAAGTTTGGTCATAAACTTGTGTCTGAAATAAACTTTCCCTTCTCCAAAATCTAGAAATAGCCACACATACTCCTGAACAAAGAAAGAATTTTTTTTTCTTTCAAAATTTCAACTCCACTCTATTCTTAGTGCCTTGAAAAGGAAAAGGAACCAGACTCATACTGCAGTGCTGGCTGGTCTGATCTAGCATCTATTTTCCATTAAAATATTACCTACAGCAAGTAAGATCCTGAGCATTCTTTTCCTCTGACAGGTGCTATCAGGAACAGTTTAGTATCTAAACTGTTTTTCTCTTACTGCCAGATCTAGTAAAACAGGGTTTAGTGACTTCCTACTGGTATTAGACAATGAAGTTTCAACTGATAATGGATATGGAATATCAATCAACTAAACAACCAAACAGAGAAACAAAAACCAAAAATCCCACCCACATATACAAGCCACAGATCAAATCCTATTTGCTTATCTAATTCAAGATAACAGCAGAGCAATTTTGTGAACAAGGTCAAAAATCTTTGTCCCATATAGGTTTGGTTTTTTAACTTATGCCAGTGATCTGGACAGAATCCATTAACAAATATCCTCTGATTTCCTGGTGTGAATAGACAAAATTTCTGTAGCTCCTTTGACAGTTTAAACCAGAACACCCACTTTTTTCCTCTGATTTCAGAACTTGAGTTATAAATAAAAAAAGGGGGGGAAAAAAAAAAGAAACCAATATTCTTTTATAATGTGAAATTCAATATGCCAATCAAAAAAGCCATCCACAGTTGGAAAAAAAGTGGTTTCATATCTCTACTGTGTGATGATACTGCATAGCATGTGATAGACTGCACAGCATTTCTAACAAATACAGCTGGAAGCCCTCTAATGTGAGAAAGAGGCAGTTCACTGAAGTGTCTTGATGTGTGGATGTTGAGAATATTTTGCATAAATATTATGAGAAACTGATTTCTATGTTTACAGGAAATACATAAACACAAGCTCATTATAAACACAATTGCCTGGGTAAATGAATCATGATGAATCGAGTTAGCATGCTGAAAACTATTATAAAGTTCATAGGACCATAGAAAACATTTGTAAAGTTTAAAAATAAGAACTGAAAGCCTTTATCTGCTCATGTGAAACTTAAAGATGCCTACTAGTCATTATGCAACAATTTATTTGCATTAGCAGTGAAAATGAGAGGTTCTACAAACTGTATGTCAGATCTCTGAATTGAATTCAGAAAGCATCTCACATCTTTCCAATTGACATCCTACAGCAAACAAAAAAGATCAACAGCATCAAATTGTTTAAGAAAACATTTATTTCAAGTTCAACTTCCTTGCCAATGACCTGACACAATTTGAGGATACATTAGTAGGGAGGAGGGAAAAAAAAATATAGATACTTAAGCTGCAAAGTCTTCTCTTGTTCTCCTTCTCCAGCATCTGTAGCTATGGCTTTTTTATAGCTGTCATAGTAAGATAAAGAAACTGTCAGGGAATGAGGTTGGGATCTAAACAGAAATCAGTAATGTTTCTTAAAATTGTGAAGAAGGGAAGGGTCGGATATTTTGTTTCATTTTTGTGGGCTGTTTTGGTTTTTTTTTTAGAAGAAAGATTTCTACTGAAACTCATATTATAAATAGTGTATGTTGGCAGCTCATTATTTTTTGCCATTACATGCATACAGGAGAGTAAGAATATATTAGAGTCTTACTCTAGTGACACAATATCAGCCTTAAGCTATAAATATTTTTTGAAGAAAAAAAGAAGTCATTCATTCATGAGAGGCAAAACAGAAAGTTGTATGTTTTTCTCAGGCATTAGAATGCTAGAAAGTGTGTCTAAAAGTGAAGTGTAATACACTTTTTCATTATATACCTTGGTTTTAAGTGGAAGAAACATGACCATGTGGAAGAAAAGATATTGTGCAGGTTTCTACTTGCACAATCCTGCAGACAGTTTGCTACAGAGACTTAATGGCCTGGAGGTTTTGACCTGTGTTTGGAGAAATGCTTGAGGAATAAATGTCCACTAAAGTTGTCATAAACTTTATAGCAGGAATAAATTGATTGAGTCATTAAAAGGAATCATGGTAACTACCATGAACATTCTAGCATGAAACAAGAATTTTAACTCCATTCTTGTTGGGAGTAAGAGTTTGCATTGACTGAGGAGATAAATTCTATAAAAGGCTTTCTTTTTCTGTTACATTCCATTCATTGCTATGAAAACATCAATTAAAGCTGTGTTTGGAAGAGGCTTGATATAAAATAAACAACAACAAAAAACAAAAAACCAAACACAAACAACCCAAATAATGGGGAGAATACAAAAAAAGATTTCATATTCGCCTGAAATTTATCAAAACTTCCCTGAACTTTAAACAACATTGTCCTCTGAATGTAGGTCAGAAGAGATTTAACTGAAAAAAAGGCAGAACATACAGGTGGGTGCAGTAGTACAAATAACACACAAGGACCTATATAAGGATTTTTTAATTTTAAATTTGAAACTTTTCTTAAAGAGAGAAAGTAGACAAAATGTAGACATCCAGTGTAGAAAAAGCATTGCCTTTTACTTCTACAACTTTGAAACTTTTGCACTGCAGACAGCAAATTTTAAAAACATTTCTGTGGAGTATTTGTAATATGCTCAAAGAGAGAGACCAAACAGGAGAAATGAATTGTTTATACCCATTGCTGTTAAAAAATAAATATAATTCCTGGTTGTTCTGCATCCCAGAGCATGCACCACTGGAATTTTGACTATAAGAGGCCCCTGAAGAAAGGCAGTCACAGATTCCAGATTACCTCAACCTAGGTGAGGACTGTTTTTCTCATCTTATACCCCACTGGATCACATTTTCCTCCTCCAGCACTCGTCCGATTGTGGTGGGTTCACCTGGGCTGAGTGCCAGGTACCCACCAAGGTTCTCTATCACGTTCTCGCCCCACACCTCCCACGGCACAACAAGAGGGAGAGAATGGATGGAAACAGCCTGTGGGTTTTAGTAAAGGCAGTTTAATAAGCAAAATAAAGAAAGGCAAAGCCACGCGCGTGAAGCAAAGCAAAGCAAAATTGAGCTTTAGTCTCTACTTCCCATAATAGGCGATGTCTGGCCCTTTCCCGGGAAGCAGGGCTCCGGAACGCGTAGTGGTTGCTTGGGGGGCAGACGTCTTCTTCCCGCCCCCTTCCTTCCCCCCCTTCTGTCTTTTATCCCTGAGCTGATGTCATATGGTATGGAATAGCTCTTTGGTCAGTTTGGGTCAGCTGCCTTGATTACGTCCCTTCCCAGGATCTTGTCCACCCCGTCACTTTGGTGCTATGCCAGCCTTATAGTAGTCACAACATTACATGTTATCTTCAATCTGAGGCACAGCGTTTCTGAAAACTGTATGGGAACATTAACTCCATCTCAGCCAAACCCAATACACCGATAAGCATTACTTTTCCTACCATGTCTAACAAACCTTAATAATTGTAACACTGGCTTTCAAGGCTTAGTATACAGTCAGGTCAAGAACCACAAAATCAGAGAGGGTTAACCTCCCCCCAAAAATAGCAACAAAAAAAGAGTATCAATTTAGAGCTGAATGTCAAAGCACTAGAGCAGTACTTCACAGCACTGATTCCCCTGAATGGGAGATGATTGAGTAAAAAGCTAGCAAATAATATAGATCTTTTGCTGTTAGGGACTAGGATGGTTTTAATAGTGTGCAATTCCAACTCAAGAGCAATGGGAAGGAGAAGAGAAACAGGCACCTAAGTAAACTACACTGACAGCTAAAAATCTAATGCAAGATATCCTCTAGGTTCACTGTTGTCTTTCATTTCATTTTTACACATTGCTGCATTACAGACTTCTTTAAACTGATTATTTTTAGTCTAATAGAGAGCACAAGTTGGATCACCCATTTGCTAGATCCTATGTGAACAACTGATAATGTCCATGCACAGAACATACAGTACAGAAACACACAATAATTTCATAGTAGGAAACATGTAGCCTTACAGTATGGAAACTAAGAAGAGCAGAACACAACACTTCAACAGCCTTCCTAGTAGAATTTGTGCAATGCCTCACAGCATATTGAAGTCAGGATGATGGTCTAAAAGGTTTAAGCAACACTAAAACATGAATTTGTTTTCCTCAAAACTTCAAATGCTGCCAGAACTGATGTAATGTCCTTTCTTTCAGAACTATTTAGTATTGAAACAAGACTGTTAATCAGACAGTTTGTCATTTTGTTAACTTACCATTATGTAACTCAGAACAAAATTACATAACATTTCATCAGGGCTGTCTGATTAATGTTTATTTTATACTGTGCAATGAACATTTCTAATGTTGTGAGGATATAGCATTTTAAAATCAAATCAAAACAAAACAAACAGCCATAAAGATCAAGATACAGTCACAAACAATAGTAGCAATGCTGCAAAGTCTTTAATGATCATTCCCTAACCTTATATCACTACTATGTGTTTCATTATGACACTTCTTATCTGTGCTACTATATAAGATCACAAGCTAGACAAATGTCTTTAAAGAGAAGTCTGTTAGCCCTTAATTTACATTAATTTAATGCTTTCTACAGGGTTGTGATACATCTGTCCTGCAATAACCTGAAAAAACCCTGAGTATCTTCCTTTACCTAAAGACATTAGGTGAAAATAACATTCAAACTCTCCTTGCCCTTTTTTCCTGAGGTTTATTTCCTTATTTATTTAAAATGTTTTAAGCAGGAGCATAGGGGGTAAAAATATTGTCTGCTGTTAATGTCTACTGTTGAAAGGCTCCAAAATACAGTTTTCCTACTGTGTATAAGGATTTCTAGGTATATACATAAAGTTGCAGAACTAATGGTACAGGAATTTTTAAATGGGTGCTAGAAAGTTAAGATATATGTCACTGGTTTAAGATATATGTCACATGTTTGCTTCAGCAAACATGACTGTTTTCATTTTATGACAAAAAATTAACAGAGCCTGTATTTTTCTGTGATGGAGGCAAACATGACAGGAAAAGACCTGAGAGGTTCTGCATGTGATGATGAAGTGGGTGGTTAAATAAAAAAGGAAATATTCATTACAAACCTATTATCAAACAGACTTTAAAAGCAAGCAAGCTTTGATGCTACTAAGACAATATTAATGTTCATAAAGATATGTGTTAAACATCTACATTAAAACAATATCTAATACATATCAAGGGTTTCCCTAAAATATTTATAAAATTTTAGTTTGTTTAATGAGAATTGGGTTTAAAAGTTATTAAGACAGCATTAAATGTGAAAATATCTATAGCACTTATCAAAAACCACTCGTTGGTCTGCAAAAGTAGATTTTGCAGACTTGGGGATTTCTGTGTTCAGCTACATGGCATTCATGATCACAGACTCTCAGTGTGTGCATTTAAATAATAAATAATAATTTACATAATTTAAATAATAATAATCTGCATTTAAAGATTATTGGCAAGACACAAGTTAGTTTTAATTCACAGTTTGAATTTTACCACATTTTTTAAATATCTATTGTGTTTTTTTCAAGGCAGGTTATGTTCCCAACAAATCCTTCCTATATTTTTACAGTGACTCAGCAAGCTCCCTTACTTTGTTATTAAGTTTTGATATGAATTTGAAGCTCTTTGCAATTCCTTTTTTCATGAACATTTCTGCTACTCAGTATGATTCTAGTTGATAAATGTTTCCAACAACACCAATGGAACCCAGAAGAATCGTAATTAAAAATGTTCATTTTGTAAAAAACAAGAGATGAAAACAATGCTAGAAATGCTAAAGCAAAATTGAACCACAAAATAACAGGCTTATGAGGCTGTTCAGCAGAGGGAAAAAAACCCAAACCTTAGAGAAGGGCACCTAAAGGAAACTCCAGCACGCTGGTTTTGGCCAAGTTAGAATTAATTCTCTTCATAGTAGCTGGTATGGAGCTATGTTTTGGATTTGTGCTGGAGACTGTGGATAATTCAGGGATGTTTTCATTGTTCCTGATCAGTGCTTACACAGAGTCAAGGCCTTTTCTGCTCCTCACATCACCCTTTTAACGAAAAGGCCAAGGGTGCACAAGAGGTTAGGATGGGACACAGATAGGTGTCTTGGTGATGGGACACCATCACCAAGAGAAATCTGTAACTGGAGATGTTTTTGTTGGCTAATTTTTGCAGAGATAGTTCAGTATTTCAGTACCACTAATTAACTACCTAAATAGGAATTCATCTGCAGGGAACAAAACAGCAAGCTATGGAAGTAAAAAAAAACTCAACTGTTTTGAGATTTCATTGTGTCACATATGGTTATTTCAAGTATCATCAAATTAGCTCTCAGAATGCTATTCCTTCTACCTGGGTTTGAGTAAGTCCCAGTCCTTGAAAAATTTTTCTGACATAATATTTAAAATTGTGTGTAACTCTTATAAAGGCTCTAACACACCTTTTCAGGTCTTTTAAAACCAGCCAATGCACCAGTTGTTGATTTCTACACCTTCAACTGATGAGACCTCAGTGGAAGAAGAGCAGAGCCAGCTCCACAGCCCTGTGGAGTCTTGTGAGAATCAGAAATTCTGTACACAACACATGTAAGAGGAAGTGAAAAACACCTATAAGAGGATTTGCCTTCCATCAAACCATACAATCTGCATTTCATAGTCCTATAAGGTCAATATAGACCTCTATCAAGTAGATAGTATTCCTGCTTCAAGCACCAAAGCAAATCTCTGGTACAACTTTCTTAAAAGAGGATTCTTTGACACTGAAGGAAAAAAAAAAAAAGAAAATGAAAAATAAACCTTTTCCTCCAATAACTACAGTATATTAAGTAAGTTTGTTAAACTTTGGCTAGTTCTCCAAATAACTTCAAGTGAATGCTTGTCTTTCCTCTTGAGCAAAGTGTTTAAGCGGATGTTGGTCTTCAAATCAATCTTGAGAACAGATGAGAAATCCTTGTAGAATAAAGTAGATACATTAATGAATAAAGACCTTGAAGTAGCACAAATTTCACTCATGCACATTTGTTTCAAAGAAGTAATTACTTTACAATTGTTACAAAAACCCTGTAACTACTAAAGCTGTGTCTATCTTCAATTATAATTAAACCTCTATCAAATCAAGCAAACTCACAAATAGATCTCCTAGTCTTGGTTTACCAGTTTCTGTCACTCCTAATCTCTGATAATTGGTTACTTAGACTCTTAGTTGTCAGCTATTAAAAAAGTTATTCTGAGTAAGATTTCTTACTCAGAAAAGGAAAGCTAGGGGAAAAAAAGAACAAAAATATCACTTCTAATGCTTTATTACAGAAATACTCTAAGATGAACCTCAAGCATGAATCTAGAGGAAGCCATCACAATACTTTTTAATATCTTTCCTGCTAGGCTTTACATGATACAAATATAGATACATATCAAATAGGAGGCATAGACATTTCAATCACAAGTGAATCGTGAGTACAAAAGATTAAGAAAAAGGTGAAAAAAATGTTCTCCTTTCCCTGAACTTATTTGAACCTTTCTAGGAAAAATATATTAACTCACAAATCTATGAAAAAAGATTGTAAGATAAGTACATTATAATTTTGTGAAGAGGTGAAGACAGAATTGTGACTATCTAGTATACTAGGTATGATGAAATTTTAATTTTCTAACTAGGTGTCTGCTTTTCTCCTTATGCCATGGAAATTTGTTTACCACAGGCCATTTTTTCAGGCACGTAATTATTTTGACTTTAAATATAGTAGCAGTCATTTATTTGGAGGCATAAAAGCTGTTTAAAGATGAGACAGCTGTGGCATCATATTACAATTTCCTAAATCACTTAAGTCTGCTGTTATACAACAGGGTACTTTACTGCAAATATAAATTATCTTCAAAATGGGGTATCTGTCTATGTATCCGAAAAATTCTGCATTAAAGTACAATGTGTGTATAAGGTGTGAGAATCTAATGGCCACTAACACATCTCTCAAAAATTTCAGTCTAGGAAAAAGCACCCTAAAATGAAGTTAATCAAGGACTATAAAAAGGTTTTACTTAGACCCAACTACAAGTTCTGCAAAACATGAGACTTTACAAATTTTCCACCACTGAGCAACTATACCAGCAAGTAATACTTCAACAACTTAAATGTTACAGTCTCCCTCTTACTGTACTAAAATGCACAGAGTAGAATTTTGATTTTTTAAATTTTTTTTTCATAGAATAACAGTTTTCTTCTAAGCAGAAAATGATTCTTTGTAGTTTTCTTACACCTTCACCTGTTGCAGGAATATGAGGTCAAATAGTAAGGCATTTCCTAGCAAACAAAAGTATTTTGCTTTGTTTCAAGAAGGACTTTATTCAAAACGAAGACAAAGTGAATAGGCTATCAAGCATTTGCTGAGAAGTATCCATGACTACAGGAATTGAATCCCTCTTTTAAAAAAAGGATTTCCAAATTGGATTAATATCCCAAATTGCCAACCTGTTTATTGTATTTTATTACAGAGGGGATTAGAATTTCTACAAGAGATATAAAATGGGTACACAAGATAATAAATTACAATCTTGAAAACTTAGGACAGAAATGTAACAAGCAGAAGAATCTTTGGACAAGTACTCAAACTTGGCTGGTGTCTCCTTGGGAAAGTCTAGGTGTTTAAGAGTACTTTTTAAACAAAACCCCAAATTAGAAGTGCTCTAGATGGCTTGATCTGGATGGGGAACAACCTCCTCCATGCTCACTCCTTTACCTTTAGTGGCCCTTACAATCAAGAAAACAGGTGCTTAAAAGAAGTCTGTGTTGCTTTATTTGGACTTTAACTAGTTTATTGCCTGAAAGGCACAGATTCAGTACTCTTAGCAGATGTGAGCTAACAGACAGCAGAATTCTAAATTAAGTTTTGTTACCAAAAAAAAGCATTCTCAGATGATCCTCTTTGTGCAAGTCTTTAGTGACAATTGAGAAATATTACATGTGTAATGCACTTATATTGAGCATCCAGCTCTGGAGTCCTCAGAACAAGAAGGACATAAGCCTGTTGATGAAAGTCCAGGTTAGGCCGTAGAAATGGTCAGAGGACTGGAACACCTCTCCTGGGAAGAATAACTGAGAGATTTGGGGTTATTCAACCTCAAGCAGAGTGGTTACTAGGAGACCTTATTGCAGCCTTTTAATACTTGGAGATAGCTTATAAGAAAAATGAGGATAGTCTTTTTAGCCAGACCTGTTGTGACAGAGCAGGGGATAATGGTTTTAAACTAAAAGAGGGTAGATATAGACTAGATCTAAGGAAGGAATTTTTCACACTGAGGGTGGTGAAACAGAGAGGTGGTAGGTGCCCCATCCCTGGAAAGAGTCAAGGTCAGGTTGGACAAGACTCTGAGCAACGTGATCTAGTTACAAGTGTCCCCGCTTACTACAGGAGGGTTGGACAGGATAAACTTTAAGGGTCTCTTCCAACATAAACTGCTCTAGGATCCTACGATTCTCTTAAGGATACAGCAGAGAGATTTCATAAGACTGATAGGGAGCAGCAGACTGATAGGGAGCAAACAACTTCATTATCTTAGAATCATTATACAAAAAAAAAAAAAGAAGATAAAAGAAAAAAAATGCCCCACCATTTGAAAAGAATCATAAGTGTTCACTTTAAGTTTTGCTTAGAGGTAGAATTATCCATCATTTTTTAACCTAAGTTTGTCACAGACCGTATTAGAAGGAGGGCTCTGATTGTGTCAGTAGGACACTCATGCACAAAACCAGGCTCAGAGAGGAATAAAGTAGATGACTTTTTTCCTGCAGAAGCTAGTTTCTAAGAAAGCCATTTCACAAAGTGAAAGCCTAATCATTTGTCAGCAACAAATGCGGTTTTAACTGTTTAATCTCATTCTTCTGGTATTTTATTGCAAAGCTGGGAAGTTCAACAGAGGGATCAAAAATTTCCCAAGAAAACAGACTAAAGCTGCTGCTGTACTATACAACTGCATATACAACTTAGAAGCATTTTCTCAGGTGTTTTTGGAAAGATTATTCAGGAGGCTGGAGCACAGTGAACTGAATCAGAAACCTCCCAAGTTTACAGCATAGATGCTTGTACCCTGAACAATAAAAAATGCCAAGCACTGTACTGAGGGCATATTCTTTCCAGAACATCATAGATCAGACATGTGAACCACACATTCTCATAATGAATAGCACAAGGGCTTGTATTTGTTTCAACCTATTATAATTTTCAGTTTTAGTGGAGGGATAGGCAGAATATTCATAAATTAGAAGTTGCTTTTCTTATTAACAGTCCTTAATCTTTGCACTATTTTTGTGTGCCTTCTAAAATTATAGTCCAAGTGAAACTTAGTTTCAGTAGGGTTTCTGTATTTCTTGTTTGCAAGAATTTTTGCCTTTTAATGGATCATTATAAGCTGAAAGTATTTTTCCCTCATCTAGTTCTTCATAGCATGTTTGACAGTGGATTTGTTTAATTTATCTCTAAAGCATGATTCCATTGAAACACAAATGGAAAACTTACTTAAAATCTTTGAGTTGGATGTTCTGCTGGTTTTAACAAGTGTCATTCTTTCATTTTTTTTGTGGTGGGACTTTCAAGAGATTTAGAAAGACTATTTTATAACTTATTTTTTAAAGACTTTCCTAGATATTTTCATTTCCATTCCAGTAGAGTTATTGACATCAAGCCACAGTATTTAATGTACTTTCTTCAGCCAGCCAACTCCTTGATAGAATCATTTCTCTCCAGAAAGTCGCTGGTGAATGGAGTACCAACTTCAAAAAATCCTGAGTTATAAGCAAAACTAGACTCAGCCATTCAAGACCACAAAGTGTCCTGTGTTTTTAAAGCTTTTTGAAATTTGTTGTAGATAAATGTCATTTATCTAACTTTGTTATCTAGCTAAAAATTAGCAATTTAAATCTGAACCAGAGAGACTGTGAAAGCAGAGTACCTATTCAGAGAGAAATGTTTTCTGAAATTTGGATTTAGCAGTTTATAGTAAACTATGGTGGTCTTTTTTATGTTTCAGGAGTAAATTCTTCCTAAAACAAGAACATTATAGAGGAGAAGCTCAACAGTGGGAAAGAGAGAGATGCTTTCAATTTGAACAGGCAAGAAAAGAAAAACATTTTGCTTTTAAAGTTACCCAGTGTTTGCTTTTCTTTTTTTTTTTCTTTTTGGTCTCTTGATCAGAGTTTTATAAAGTAGATATTCAAGTAGTGCAGTGCTATTTAATTGAACATGTATAATAGAAATTTTAAATAGGCAGTAACAAATTTCATTTTAATTATCTTTATTTATTGAACTTTCCTACCCAGGGTTATAATAATGGAAGCCTTTCCTACTCCAGTGTTCATTAGCAGTTTCTTTATAGAATAGTAAAGAAATTCAAAATAGGATGTTCCACACTGAGGTATAAGAGAAATGACCAATAATCACAGAGCCATTTCTACAGGACACACAATTTCCTCAGATGTCCAAAAAACTGGTGAGTTTCACATGGAAATCAATGATAATCATCACTTCCAGCAACAAGTTCAAAATAAATATATTTATCTTTACTTTCCCTATAATAAATATATAGTATTATGCACGTCTCTCTAAATAAGAGAAAACGAAGAGCATGAACACAGCACATTTCAATGAAAAATTTCAGGAGCTTCCTGAGAGAAATATAAAGACTAGTATGAGAAAGCTGCTGGCCATATCACTTTATGTACCATAAGACAGTCCTTGAATAATACATTAAAAAGTGTATTTTAAGAACTCTTTTCGACTTAGTAAAAGGACTTAGAGTGAGGATCAGTGACTCCTATTGCTAGTCTCCCATCCTTCACTATACTTCCATATCTATTCTTCACTTTTTATCTTCATAGCAAGTTTGTGATGTTTATTTACTTAATGTTTATACATGGGAGTTGAATATACACTTTTTAGTGAATATTTAAAAAAAAAACAAAACTAAAAACCATATGCTTTCAAAGTCAGCAAAACAATATACTGATTGACTCTACAGGACCATCATTTATTTATAACTGAGAATCTTAAACTTTCTTTAGCTAGAACCTCAACATTAAATGCTACCAGAGTCGTGGGTTAATGCACAGTACATCAGATTTTTTACATTGTTCATGTAGGTAAGTAAGATAGGGTCTTAACATGAGACTACTAATTCCCTTGGATACAAAACAGTTCTAGAAATTTACTTGAGATTAAGAGGTAAAAAAAAATGTGGAAACAATAGAGGTTTTTATTAATCATTAAGGAAAGAGCCCCCTGACAGGTGATCATAATGCAGTGGGAAAGGTTAAGTGATTAAAAATTCTGCTGGAAATATCACCAGCCTTTCTGATAGCAGGCTAGTAAATTTAACTGTGTGGTACCAACTACCACAGCAATCCTCTAAGACCTATCAAAAGCAATGAAGACTTTTTTTAATGCTTTATTTCTAACAGTTCGTTGTCCCTGAGGCCACATCAGCTTTTCCCAGCATTGATGACACAGATGAGATTGTTAGTTCTAGACCTCCTGCCTAGAGCAGATAACAGTTGCAGGGTTCACTATACCAATATAACAAATACACCTCATCAGCACAGATCAGGTGGGCTGACTATATGCTAGCCTACTCTTTTTCTAGCTCCCTCTTTTATCACAAGCAAACAGGAAAAAAAGAAAGAAAAAAAAAAAAACAAGAAAGAAAAAATCAACAATAAAGTCATGGGCATGTATTTTAGATGTCTGTGGAAAAAACTGTGTCTTTTTAGCACAGTTGTCCATATTTGTTCTTGTGATGCAGTAACAGGATTTGCATGGCTCTGCAATTTGCTCTATAGCCTTTTCCATAGTCAGCAAATGGAACCAACATTGTCCAGGAATTCATTGTTCTTTGCAAAATCGAGTGAAAAACTTAAGTCATACATTCCTCGGCTAAAACAAAAGAGCCAGAGAGTGCAAATACAACCTCATTAAATAAGATAGCAAATCTAAGTGGCATACAAGGCTATTAAATGAACTAGATTGGTCCATAATAATAAGAAACATATTTCACATCTGTTGAACAGTTCAGAGGTTTTAACAAGTAATAGGCATACTATGCTGGAAAATAGTTGCTATTCTCCATCAGTATATCATTGTCAATGGCTGTGCTGTCTCAAAAGAAGCACTTATCTCATACACTTTATTGCTTGATAGCTTGCTGATTGCTTTTACAAAGCAATAAATTGATGGCCTGATTCAGCAGTGACTTTAGGTTGTGTTCATTTTCGGTGATTGATGCTTTGAATTAGAATCTTACATTAACTTCTGCTTGGAAATATGAAATTCCAAACAGGCAAACCTGATGTCGCAAATAAAATGACACAATGGATGTCAGACAAGTGAGATTTACACATTTAAATGTCTAACTAGCTTTCCTCTTTATTAAAGTTTTCATAATTTATTGTTGGAGGGTTTGTCTTCCAGTTAAAAGAAGCAAGCCAAACAAGGAGAGAGGAAAAAAAAAATTAAAGAGTAGGATTTCTGTGCTATAAATTGCTGCAGTAATAGAAATGCATGTAAAGGTGAACAACAAGAACATATTAATTATTTATCTCTCAATTAAATAAATTGAATTATTTAAGCCTTTTCCTGCAAGTTTTAAAGTGAAAAGGATTTTCATTATTTTATACTGGCTAAAAAATTCATCTATTAACCATAGAAGCCTTTTTATTATGCATCGTTTTGAAATGATACTTAAAGTAATAAGGCAAAAATAAAAAGAGGTGAAAGAAGGAAGGGTGACTAGTACCTGTCTTTCACCATTTCTTCATAATAAATAAATTGAATAAGAAGTAGTGTGTTAAACTAGTCTTGAAGATGGGAATAAAATTCTCCAAGAAGCTAAGAATTCCAATCTACCCATCTGATTTTACATCACAAACACCCCAAATGTCCTGACAATCATTGCTGTTTGAAAGCAGTTCTCCCCTCCAGATGCTAAGCAACAGAAAAAGCTCTGTCATGGAGGGAGCAATTCCAGGAGAGCTCTGTTTTTACATATGCATCATCCAACTCACTTTTTGATGTATGCAGCACCTTGACACCATGCAGAAAATGCATCCCTGACTGCAATACAACCTATCAGCTGAAATAAGAGAAAGAAGAAAGCTCCACTTTGCCAGAACAGATGGTATTTTTATGTGTGCATTAATATAATATATGAATTAATATAATATAAATTAATATAACATAAATACATACAAATTAGTAGCTATGGGCCTGGTGGATTCATTGAATCCAACTGTGGATTGAACAACTTTGTAGCACCTCAATTTCCACATCTGTAAATTGAGGATGCTATTATTTACCTACCTTTGTGATGGTGAAGCCGTGCACATTCATCTGCTGCCTTTCATACTGGCCTTTTAAATTATACAGGCAACATTAAAATGATAGATATTTATAGCAGCAGGAGAAGTATGATGGGCATCTGTTCACGGACTGATGTTCTTATCACTGAAAAAGGCTGTGAAATACAGCAGCTTTCACTTTTGGGTACAACATAATTCTTAGGCCATTCTTTTCAATAAGCTTCACACCAAAAATGCAGAGGGTAAAAACTATAAATGAGCTGTACTTTCCTGATATACCAGATGCATTTTTGTCTTTTTTATTTTTCTTCTTTAATATTGCCTCCTCACCTTCCAGTTTGTAAATCCTAACGCAAATGGAAGGAAACATTGCCATTTTGACTTTGTGAAACTTCAGTTACATATCAAAACAATTAATTAGCTGATTAACCTATTCTTGTATAGCTCAACTTCTCATTGATCTTGCTATACTCTATTCTGTATAGTTTTCAAAATACTTTCAAAGCATCTTCAAATATTTCTGCAAAATTCCTTGTATTTATACTGATTTTTCTTCATTATTTTGATTTAATGAATCATAGAATACAAGTTGGAAGGTACTTCAAGGATCATCTGGTTGAACCTTTCTTGGCAAAACCATGGTCTAGATAAGATGGCCCAGTCCCTGTACAGCAGAAAGTTAGAAGTGTTCAATGCTGAAAATCTCCTGGGGAGATTGTTCCAATAACTGATTGGAAAAACCATTTGGAATAATCAGTGACATTGAGGTTTCCTTGCAAGAATCAAATGAACCTTCTAGAACAGAATAAAAATAAAAGAAGGAAAAAAAGTAATAATAATAAAAAAGAAAACACACAAAAACCACCTCACTTGCCCAAGAAAATAAAGAAAGGATCTCTTGGGTTGAAGACATGTGAACAACAATATGTTGTAGAAGCATTCAGTAATCATGATTACATATACAAATTAATAATAGTATAATTAATAATAATATTTGTTTATCCATTTTTAATGACGATGGTAAGCTAATCAAGACAACTATGATGTCTTCACATTCACAGAAAAAATACCTGTACTTTAGACAAATACAAAACAATCACACTTTTTAGAAAGCCCTGTTAAGCCTTATGGGTGATGTATATGTCGCAAAGCAGTGGTAAATGGAAAAATGTTGGCAAAACTAGACAGAATGGGATATTTTCTGATAACTATTCCAGGACATATTAAATGAAGAAAGAGTGGGTCATTCATGCAACACAAAGAGACCAGGATAAAAGATTATTTAATACATGAACATGTGCAAACACAGACATAAAATGCTGAAGGAGAATAGCTGGTGGAAGACAATGCTTTGCTGCTGGTTACCAAAACCCCTTACCTGCACCTTAGAACTGGCTAAACTGACAGGTTTCCTCATTTGACCCTATCTGCTGACTACTGTAACTTTGTGGATCACAGGTAAAGACATACTGACTTAAAATCCCTCCAAATAAAGCAGCACTGAATGAGGAAGTTTATAAATAAGACAAGGATATGTCCTGTTCTCAGCAGGACACAAAAGGCAAAAACAGTCTANGCACCCAGCAATAGGACAAGGGGGCACGGGCTCAAGCTCTGCCGGGGGAAATTTAGGTTGGAGATCAGAAAAATGTTCTTTACAGAGAGAGTAATCAGGCATTGGAATGGCCTGCCTGGAGAGGTGGTGGATTCACCATCCCTGGAGATTTTTAAACGAAGATTGGATGTGGCACTGAGTGCCATGATCTAGTAAATGGATTAGGGTTGACGGAGGGTTGGACTTGATGATCTCGGAGGTCTTTCCAGTCTGATCGATTCTGTGTGATTCTGTGAAAGATAATTTCATTACATTTCCACTCTTCTTACCAGCATGGACATTACTAACCAGGAAATTATAATCAACATGTAGTTTGTTAATTCTTGGGTTATAATATTTTCCTGAGTCACAAAGGATGGTAGAGTAATTATTGCTTCAGAGCAACAAAACACAATGCCAACATGTCAAATGCTGTTTGATTTTGGAATAGAAGAAGATAGGTCTGTGTGGAAAGCTAGTATGTGACTTTGCACATGCTTATTTTGTGTGTGGAAAAATGTTAACTGTAACTTGACATGAAATATATAGACATAAAAATAAAGCTTTGAGAAGTTGTTGAAGGACTTTGTTGCTCTGCATATTAGTAACTCATTTAAAACTTAGATCCCTTCTCTTAGGTATAGCTTGAAATAGTGGTGACTCTTGCTCAGAAATCAAGTCTATTTCAGCTAAGTAAATTAGACTATTTCAGAAATGGGCACATATTATATGCAATTATACAATGAATATAATTTGACTGAAAAGCAGTCATATGTTTGAGTACTTGTACTCTTTTTTGGTTAATTCCCCCATGTGTCCAACAGAAAGAGAAGTATAGTGAAATATCACAGTGAAGTCTAGATAACAAGGTTCTAAAAACTTTAACATCTTTAACATGGCAAATTATAGACAGTGAACACAGAAATGAAAAAAATGAATAAATTTGGATTAATGACAGGCAAGACTACCTAATGCCTGCCAGGATCTTGTTCTTACTATCCTAAAAATTCCCACAGAAAGTCCAAACAAACAAAAAGCAAACGTAGGCACACATAGTCACAGAGGTGGCCTGGCCAAACTTCTGTAGGTCCCAAAAAAGAAAACAATAAGTACAAAGTTGCACTGTACAACATACAAAATATTCTGTTTCAGTCCAAAGCTAACAGAAGGCTAATTCTGAGAAAGTTATGTTGGTCTTCCTAAAGTCAAATTAAAATCACAAAAAATTGTGTCTTCTTTTTGTGTGCTGTTAAAATAAGTTTTTCACTTTCTCTCTGAGCTCTTCTGATCATTGGGAAGGAAGATTGACTAAGACAAAAATGGTTTACTTCTCTTTCCTCCTCCCACACACCTTGAGAAGAAAGGAAGCAGAAAGAAAAAAACCCCAAAATATATTACTTTTCTGCAAACAGTATAAAATCAAAATTTGTCAGTGCAAACTACTGAAGATGGGGGGATTAACACTTTACCTATGAACCTCTAAACCTCACCTGTGTTTAAGACAACAACAATGATGTACTTTCTTGTTTGTCAGGAAAACTCTGAAATGAAGTAAAAGGCTCTCATGAAAAATGTTTCCTTCATTATGTGAAGAAGCACTCAGTAAATAAACTTCATGATAGAATAAACTTGTCTTCATTTAGCAGTAAAGTTTACCATGTAAAGCAATACTATATTTGTAAGATCCAAAGCCCTACCTCAGACACAGCTCTTGATGATGGATGTGTCCCTTGTTCCATCTCTATATGCTGTTTTTCAGTAAGTGTAATATCTCTGACTCCACAGATCCAAACGTTCTTAACTGATTAGATTAGTTAAATGCCAACTCTCACTTTGGGATCTTGAGGCTACAGTAGTTGCTATTAAGCTATTGATTGGAAAGCTGGGCTAAAATATCAAGGTTCACAAGCAGGGGGAGTCTCCCTTCTCCCTGCCTTTTTTTAAAACCTTAAGAAATTGAAGGCATGGGGCTTTTCCCAAGTCTGGAATTCTGACCATTAATGACACACACAGAGAAATCAATTGAATAAACAAGCTAGATGAGGAATCTCACCTAATTAAACAGAACCATATGTTTAACCCTGCTGTAAGTGGAGAACCATGGCAAACAGAAAAGAAAATTTCTTCCACATTTGACTATAGAGTTAACAGGTATGTTTTTGAAAGCTGTGATTTTGGACTTAATTAGACAGGGAAAAGAAATCCAAACAGAATTTCTGGATTATTTGATTTATTGAAACAGATATCAGCATTATTCATTGTTTTTGGCATTCTAACACTATTCTTAAACTTTATTCTTCCATGACATGTCATCAAAAAATTGATCTTTCTAGTAACAAATATAAATTGTCCCCCCTCCCTCCTCTTCCCAACTGCTGGTTGAGAAAAATGAGATTTTCTATTTTCAGATTCTCACTTTCCAGAGTTAAATATTTTTCTCCTCATTTAATTCCAATCTAATGTGGATTCTTAACATTCTGCACACACACAGAGATGAAAAAAAAATATGAATTTTAGGTTCTCAGTGGCTTTTTTTGTTTTAATGTAATGAGTTATCAGGCTATATGTCCATCTTACAGGAAAGGACATGGAAACATGCTTCACATTTAGACTCGAAATGAGTAAGCCTAATAATTCACGTAAAATAAAACCCCAACAGATCGAATACAAATAATTATGCTACACAGGAAAGACAAAGAAGTTTAAAATGCAATATATTCTGAAAACCTGTGGCCGCAGATGACCTATAAAATCTTAATGTAGAGAATGTAGTTAAGCTTAAGCTATGTTAACTTTGGAAGAAGTTTATTTATGACAAATAGATAGCTGAAAGTATCTGATGATAACAATTCTCTGTAGGGCATGTGAGAATGGTTAGTATCAGATACAAACTTTTATATATTATTCCGCCATTATTTCTTAAGTCTGACTTGGGGAGACATCTAGGGGTGAGAGGTTTATTCTGTACTTGATGTCCCTGCTGAGATTGCTAGCTGGGGAGCCAGTAGCTGTGGATCATCTGATACCTACTCTTTTTCCTTCCCCTGAGGTCCCAGAACTGCATGTATCTTTCAGTGAAGATTTTATTAACAATCCCATCATGCTTGGTCCCTAATCAGGAAGTCATTCCTACAAAAGGAAATATTACAGGTTCCATGAAATAGCACATAAAACTGTGGACTATTTAATGTTTATTTGTAATTTATTTGAAAAGTTTCAAGTTTTCACATTTTCATGCTTCTTATTTATAATGGATTTTTGAGTGAATTCTCATTTCACATTCCAGTGCTCCCAACACATTGCACACTTTGCCACACTTTGCACACTCAAAAAAATTATTTTCAGTTATTCAGTTTCTATGTCCAGAATCAGTAAAGACAGCTCATACTGCTTAAATTTTCTAGTATCTGAGATACTAGCCTGTGTCCCACAAAAAAATCAGGTAATAAATCATCTTCAGTTGTTTTATTTTAATAATTCTGCATTAAAATTTGAAAGGCTGAGGAGGCATCTGAATTGTAAAACTGCAACTTGATATGGATTTTTTTTTTTTTTAAAACTGCTGGAGTATCCAATTGTTTTTAAAATACACTTAGAAAAATACTACCTAGTAGCTTGCCCATGTTGCGCTCCTCCAAAAGAGAGTAAATGCTGAGTCTGTAGGTCATCAGGGAGGGTGAGCAAGGAGTGAGCTCAGGCTATCTCACATTCTGTCCTTTCCCTGTGTAACCAAGGAGTCTGATCATGTGCCTAATACGTAAGGCAAAGTCCTCTTCAGGAGAATCAAATGGTTGTTTAAAGTGAGAAAGGCCAACTCTGGTCATAGGTTAGGGACCTGTTGCTCCTTAAACTGTACAGAATGAGCATTTTGTTTCACACTAAATCAATGTTTCAAAAATCCAGGAGGGAGGGAGATGCAATTAAAAATCAGTGTGTGTATATATCTTCGTATATCTAACACATAAAACATGCTATGTTTATGGCACACCGTCATTTTAAATCTGCTGTTCTGCATTCAAATTTAAATTGCTTGGGATTAGCTTTAAGTACAGCAAAATCAGGTGGTTGCTAGAAGAACTATCATTCTTCTTTCTGCTTTGCCTATACCATGGTGTTGGAAAAAAAAAAAAAATACAGCCTCCCACTGCTGTCCTCCCACAGCATGAGTAAGGAAAGGCAGGGAAATATAAGGCAGCAACCTGTCCCTTCTCCTCTCCACAGGCAACAGATAAAGCCTGCTCAGCAGAGTTGTCCCAAAAGTTTTTGATCCTAATCCTATCCCTTTCCCCTACCTTTCTCACTCCTTTCTGTGACAGGAATGAACCAACCCCAGCTCTCTTATGAGAGAATTTTCTCTTAGGAGAGAAAAAAAAAATAATTCTCTCTATGCTTGGAACACTGAAACAGGTTGCCCAGGGAGGTGGTTGAGTTCCCATCCCTGGAGGCATTCAAGAGGAGGCTTGCCAGGGCTCTGAGCAACCTGATCTAGTTAGGGATGTCCCTGCCCACTGCAGGGGGGTTGGACTAGATGACCTCCAGAGGTCCCTTCCAACCCTAACCATTCTATGATTCTATGATTCCATTCTATGCTTCTAAGAGTCTTTGGGTCAGATTTACTGAACTGTCCCTGCTTCAAAAACAGACAAACAAACAGCCCCTCAAGATGCCCGGAAGAATCTCCTATTCCCACACCACTGAAGGCACTTTAACAAAAGACCACTTTGTGATTTCTTTGTGCCCAGGCAACTGTTGCTCCAATAGCTAATAAGCAACATACTCGTTGTGTAGATTAATGTAAAGGTTTGTAACAGGCTCTGCCAGCCCAGATGAGTCTACAAGATGCTCATCATTTTTGGCATTGACATTACACAACCTCACCAACTGGATGATTTCAGTAGTAAAGCTATTCCTCTAAAATGATAGGCTGTATCAATACTGGACTTTTTGAAATTTCAGGTTTCTTGAGAATTAAAGGAACAGAAAAGAACAAACATGCCTATGGCTGAAATAGCTGCACTAGCAATAAGACCCAGGTTGACTTTCTCTCCTTAAATAACTTCATAGTATATGATATAAAATATTGATTCTTATTCTATCTGTTGTCTTGAGCCTCATGTACCCCCTAGGCAGCTCACTTTGCCTTTTGATACCTTCTTTCTTCATCCTCACCTTCAAACCCTGCATGCAGCAACGGGTTTTGATTCGTTTACATGATGCCAAATGTCTTGAAAACTATCTCCATGCACAGAAGATCTGATATGAGTACAATCTTGGGCAGTTATGCAGGCTACAAAGCCAAGCCCTCAGAAGCCAAGGAAGAAACTACTACCCTTACAGACAGCCAATGCTTTACATTTATGATCTTATAAACATATTTCAAAATTATAATGACCACACAACAGTTTTTTCAGAAGAGCCAACTTCTGCCAGAACACAGGGTGATTAGCTCACAAAAGAATATTTCTCTTAACTGAATAAAACAAAAGATCTGTAATTTTTGCAGAATGAACAAATATGCTCTACATGCACTAAATTTGCACTGTCTCATGTGCTCCAACCACTCAAGGCTATGTGTACCTGTAGCAGATGCAAATTGCCCTGATGAGAAACGTGACAGTAACAAAAAAAAAAGCCTGACAGGAACCGATAAAGGGCCAGATCCTGTCAGAGACCTGATAAGCATTAGCTTGGTGCCATTCAAGCAGCAATTGAGCCATCCATTGAGTGCCTCAGTGTCTGAGCTCTTTCATTGTAGGTTTGTCCCTCCAACTAATTAAAAATGACCACAGCATCCTCAACTAGGATATAAATGGAAGCCTGCTAGAGGACCAGATTGTGTGGATCTTTGGGACATAAGTGGTTTGCAGTGGGAAACCTCCTTTTAAACAGAGATGTCATCAAAGGATACTTCTGTGGATTGAGTGAGTCCTCACAATTCCCTTTGCTGAGCTGATATTTGGGGCACCCTTGAGTGGAAGGTTTTCCCTTTATGAGTGAGTGCAACCACTTTTTGTTTTATATTTCGGAATGGAACTCTCCTTGAAGCTGACAATTTTGCTGTGTAGTAGTATATTCCCAACTGACATCTGAACATATAAGTCAATGTTGTCAGAATGAGTGCTGAGTAATTTTGTTTATAGTAAATCCACATTTTGGGTAGCCATCTGTGCCTTACTTTGTGGGTGCTTCCACAATAGTAGCTCTATCAGTTTGTCTGTTTGCCTGCATCCAATCCTGCTTACAAGAAGGTTGGTGCTGCTTGTGTCGGCTAATTCAAGAGCTAAACAGTAGTTATAAATTCCGGGAAAGCTTCTCTGACAGTGACATATACAGTGTGCATGATGAACTTGATTACAGTTTACCCTGTATTTACTTTTGAAAAGTGCTCTTTATCAGCAAGGAAAACTGTCTACCCTCTGTTTTGTTCTCGAGCACTGGAAGCTGCAGAACTGCATGATGGGAAGATTCCCACCTGCAATACTGTGTCCAGTTCTGGACCCCCCAGCTCAAGAAGGATAGGGAGCTGCTGGAGAGAGTCCAGCACAGGGCCACCAAGATTATTAAAGGAGTGGAGCATCTGCCCTATGAGGACAGGCTGAGAGAACTGGGTCTCTTCAGCCTGGAGAAGATGAGACTGAGAGGGGACCCCATTAATGTTTATAAATATGTTAAGGGTGAGTGTCAGGAGGAGAGAGCCAGGCTTTTCTCAATGTCATCCAATGTTAGGACAAGAGGCAATGGGAGCAAGTTAGACCATAGGAGGATTAGTATTAACATGAGGAAAAAATTTTTTACAGTAAAGGTGACAGAGCACTGGAACAGGCTGCCCAGGAGGGCTGTGGAGTCTCCTTCTCTGGAGACATTCAAGAGCTGCCTGGATGCATTCCTGTGTGACCTCTCCTAAGTGATCTTGCTCTGGCAGGGGAGTTGGACTAGATGATCTTTCTAGGTCCCTTCCAACCCCTAACATTCTATGTTTCTATGAAGCTGTCCCTCATAGCCACTGAGCATGATCAGGTGGAGGGAACCTTTTGGGCTGTAGGAGAGAGAGACTATTGAAAAACAGGGACATAAATTCTCCCTAAAACAGTGGGGTACTAAAACATAACCAACTGCACAGCATAGAGGAGAAAAAAAAAAAAATCATGGGAAATTGCTAGATAGAGATGAGGACTTGAGGAAAGATCCCATCCTAGGAGAATACAAAAAGTAGGGACTGCAGAAACTTTTTTTTTGTCAGACCTTTTTATATCTCACCCAGCAAATCTGACTTCACTGTATTTCAAAATTTCTTTGTTCCTTGTGCTGTAAGAAGGCAAAGCTTTGGTAATTGGAAAGCCATTTGTAGTTTTGGGGACTCTCACTTTAAGGAAAATTGTAGATGGTTCTACTTCAAGGATCTGGCCAAATTGGGATCTTGTCACAACTCATTAATGAAAAAGTCAATATCTCAGTGTGTGATGGCTGTGCTGAAAGTGCTGCTGAGAAGTGAAGAGTATCATTTCTCTGTGAAACCTGTACAGTTTGTATGTCACTACCTGAGCAGTTCACCATCTTTAACATATTATCTACAACTTCTTGAAGCGAGGTGGAGATTGACTATGATCTACTCCCTGTTTCTATAGCTAGGAAAATGAGAAATCCAAACCTTGCATGGTTTGTAGTACATAACCTGATTCTACCACATACCAGGTTGCTTTTCTAAAGCCTGGCCCTAAAGTAGAGGTCAACAAATATTGTGAGGAATTTAGCTTTGCTGCTTTATGTTAACAACACAGGACAAACAGAAAGAAGTTATTAGTGACATCTGAATCAATAAATGTGGCTGCAGAGTAGAGGCATGCTTCCTAAAATTATGCCTGGCGTGTATGCTAACATAGGTGATATAACTATGGTGCCACTGTTTTCCTTCCTTTCTAAAAATGTCACCTCCTGCCTACTCAACTGTGTATCATCTTCCTATCACATAGATCATTTCTATGCCTGCAGTTTGTAAGCAGATTTGTTAGATTTCTGCTGATTATCCTTGATGAGAAACAGTTGTCCTGTATTTTACTCTTCAAAGAGAATTGTAAAGTTATGAACAAGCATTATAGGACAATCATTTATTAAGAAAGTCCATGGTGTTGGGTTTTTTTTGTTGTGTTTTGTTTGATTGTTCGTTTGTTTTAAGCAAATCAAATATATTCTACTAACATTATTAATTGTGCTTTCAGATGAAACACCTTTTGGCAGGCATTACAAGGGTAGAACAACAAGTTTAGCCATAGAGGTAGTCTGGCTACTGGGTAAATTAAGAAGTTATTTCCATGATTCAAAATTATGAACACACTTGGGCAGAAGAGAAAATAGAACATTTCTGTATTACTCTCTTCCCACATCATTCTCATAACTCAAGTATGATACCAGTCTTGAGTTCACTTCTAGTCAGAATATACATAGATTTAGTATCTTCAGATCGTTTATATTAGTAAATCCTTAAATACTCACACAGTTTCTTATGTCACACAGCAACAAAGGACATAGAATAATAACTTTGAATGAAAACAAGGACATACTATGTGAGGACCTTAAATCACATTATTATTATTTAATAATGCTTTCTGTTTGAAATTTCATTCAGGACTTCATGAGATGTTTTTAGTTAACAGAAAAAAGTTATGTAAGCTCCCAAAGCAAGACAGAAGACACTATGAGAGCTGGATTCCAGTCAGTGGTTGCCAGCAGCAAAAGTCACTACAAAGAGGAATGAATACAAGACATGTTATCCTAGAAGATGCTGTATTCATTCAAATTCTCTTCAAAGACTGAAGATCTCAATATGGCTCCATGGTAATTGCAGGAAAATGTCATATTTAAACTGTAGTTAAACATTGTCATGGAAAAAACCCACAGCTCTGTATTAAGCCTTGGCAGAACACTCATTATAGCTAATTGTCATACACTTTAGGAATCTCATTTTACAGTGAGGTGGCAGACAGATTGCTTGTTTTCTGAGAGTTTCCTGAATCTTTTAGAATTTGTGCTTAAGAGCTTTACCTAGGCAAGGGATTCAGTTGACTTGCTTTGCTTGTCAGATATATGTTTTATTAACCAGCTCAAGTGGTATAGGAGCTCCAATTAATCCTTTGAGAGCAGGAAGGATAGGCCAATTGAGACATATACTAAACCTATGTGCTTCTCCTACCAAGAAATTCTTGTAACCATCAAAGAGGCCAACTTAAAAAATAGAAAGGCAATGTCATCCTTCAGTATTAAGCAGACATTGTGGAGGTGTCACTCTGTGAGCTTCACCAAGAGTTCATGAGCAAAATGTATATATCCACAAGACAGAAGTCTGCAATTTCACAAAAATTTAAAGGTAAGGTTAGCTCAGAAATTTTCATAGTCTGGATCTTTTTTTTTTGTTTTAAAGTGCCCATTTGAAAGGGAGTAGGTCACAGGCCATATTCACATGTTCACATACAGTTAAAGAAGTACCATCTTTTATTTTAAAATTTACTTCAATAAACCCTTCAAATATTCTTTCTAATTGTCTAAAGATGACACAATTTCTGTTTTGGTTGCACCACAGATAGCAGGGGCCCGAGGAACAGAATCAGTTTCTCCTGTCAGTGCTGGTCTTTGAGCACTGGCTTTTGATGCTGTTGCATGTGATCACTGATAGGTCTCATATCAGGCTGTTCCCAAGTCTGATAACAAGGAATTAAAAAAACCCCGAACCCTTAACCAAAAATATGTTGAGCAGAAAGCCATGACATGGCGGCTTGGAGTTCCTCAGTTGTGGGATCTCTGTCCAGGTGATTTGGACACAAATCTAGTCAAACCAGAAAATTATGGATTTTAGAGCTTGGACTTCCACTCTGAGAATAAAGACATCAGAAACCACACAAGAAGTGAAGCACCTATTACTATTCTTCCAGATAACAGTTTGAAAATGAACAAAGTAACTAATAGAGTGATGTTTGCTCCCACACTCCTAAGGTATCCAACAGGTGAAATAAAAACTCAGGTTAGATTCAAAGATAAAGCAGCCTCATCTTACACCCTCTTGTGTCCTAAGCTGGTTCCTGTTATCCTGATGATAGCAACTAACCAGCAGTCATGACCTTATCTGCTTTGACTACACTGAAATGTTAAAGCATATTGAGAAACTTGATGCAAAACAATCATTTTGGAACATATAAGTTAACACCTGCAGAGAAAAATGGGCTTGCTATTTATCAGAGCTTTAATGTCAGTCTGCAACTATAAGGAGGGATCACTTCACTTGCACTGAGCCTTCTCGCTTACACCTGAAAAATAAAACAAATTATAAAGAGAAGATACCAATTGTCCCAGACAATTGTGAGGAGTAAGGCAGTTTCAGTTAAATCTTAACTGGTAGAAACTACTGACATGATTAAAAAATACCAACATCAAGAAAACAAACAGAACTTGATCATCAGCTACTGAAACTATGTCAATTACAGCAAGACATATTTCATCATAGCTTCTAAAATATCCCTACTTAATAACAGCCTTCTTGTTTCAGAATAAGCAGTCATATCTTTACCATTACATACGGTGGAAGACAATTTGTGTTGTGAGAATGCTCTGAATGATCAAATTTAAACTGCTTCATAAGCATAATCATTATTACATTATAGCAACTTAAGAGATGGATAGTAAAAAAATGCAAAGTTTGCAAGGAGAGAAATAATAATATTTCCAATGTCTCAGCCAGGTATTTGATGTAAGCCAAAACTTTACTGTCTTTTTTTGTCCATACTTTGAGATGACTTCATCTGCTATATTGGCTACATCTGCTGAAACCACTGAGAGAGACAGACAAAATTTTGGAAATTACAATAGGGCTATTATGTTATTTATAATTACTGTAAATAATGCAACTGAAATAAGATCAACAAGGTTTTTCAGAGAAAATGTGTTACAGATTGGTTAATTACAGCTGTCATCAACTCAATAGATGCTACATGACCTTTTTATATGGCAGCGTTTCTAAACAACTTCATGAGCAAGGGAATTTTTTTGAACATTTTATGTGTATAAACTTATATACATAAATATATATTAATACATATTTAATAAATACTAAATACACTTAAAAAACCCCAACAGATAAATTAGTATTAAAGAACCTTGGAGCTTTTACTTTGCTTGAGAGCTAAGGTAGCCCTGGATTATTTCCTAATGAATAGAGCTCTTTTTAAGAAACACTGTTACAATCTACAGTAGCTTTTTTTTTTTTCTCCTCCAGCTTGGAGAATAACAGACTCTAAACCATGGCTCCTGCCAGGTAATTTAGCATAGTACCAGTTGTATTAATATTTCCATTCTATTTATGTAACTCGTCTATACACTGAAATAATTCGTGGTGCCATTGTACTAGTTCTTGCTAAACAATAATTACTGAAACTGACACAAAATAGTTGATTTGCAGATGGGCTTAGTCTTTAAATGGATCTTGTTAATGGAAAAGACTCTTGATTCATGAGTGTAGTTTAATGCAAAGCAATTTTGTGCCATGCTAAATTACCATCAAAACATAAAAAAGAAATGAAGCCATGTAGTGTCCAAAATTAATCAAAACAATCTTGAAAGCTTCTTGATTTGCAATCTAAAATACAAATTGACAGAAATAAAAACTTAATATAAAACACAAAGCCAAAGCATCTGAATATTTGACAGGTAAGTACTGATGGAATGTATTTTATGAGGAATTAAAGCTGCAGATAAAAACTAAGGGTATTTTAAATATTTTATAGGAACTCTCGAGTGGTGAAAGTTCCCCTCCACAGACACCAAATTTACCCTTGATTTCATCTCATTAATTGTACCAGTACTTGAAAATTATTTTACAGTTATTAGAAAGATGCATCAGCTTACACCAGTAGTGGTCCCAAAGAATTTGCCTCCTGCAGAACTGGGAATCCTCACTTCAGTGTGCAGTTGTTTCTCATCTCCTTTTCACAGCAGACATTTCAATTGCAACTGGAAGATCCATTATTTGAAGTAATATACAGTATCATTACCTCTTATCTGATGTTTTGACAATAAGGGATATCTTAATGAAGCCTGCGGCAATACTGACATGTAAAATGCTTAAAATACCTATCTAACTATTCACAGAATTTATTCTGTAAAGGAAATCAATATAACACCATAATATTCCATAATATACCTGTAATTTCCAGAAAACTTTCCTCTATCCAGAGATTCTTAAGGTTAGGTTCACCATTGTGGGCACCTACAGAGCCAGTGAAATAAGGTTAGAAACGCTCAACCTATATCTAAACATAAGGATCAGAATAAGGATCAGGAGCTGGGAACACCAGATGAGGTTGAGATCTGGACTGTCTTTCCACACCTCCTGAATGATTTAGTCTGTAAAGAAAGGAAAACCAAGAGAAAGAGCTGGGCAAGATCTGAGGACTATTTCAACAAGCTCTTAGCTTGGTTAACCAGGATGATCCTGGCTCCTGAGGGTGCTGTGGTGCTTATCTGAGGGCAACACCGGGGCAGAGAGAGCCCTGTATGAGATGTCTGTTGTTCAAACCAGGCTGGGGAATCCAGGAACCTTTAGCTGCAGCACAAGTTCTGACTGCTTGCAGGCTATCTGAATCTGGTGACTGGAGGCAAGACAACTCAAGGAGCTTCTTTGAGTTGAGTCAATTGGCTGATCATTTTGGAAAAGACAACAGGACAATTTTCCAGGTCATTTTACTAACACAAGTTTTCTTTTGATATAAGATTTTATATTTCTTTTTTAATAAAACTATATTCTGTTCTAAATTAGAAGGATAATTATTTTTCAAATACCAGTGTTTTCTGCGAGACAGAAAGTAAGTTTCATGCAGTTCTATTCACATCTGAAACCATGCCAACCTAACTATAGATTGCATGTATAAAAGTCAGAGGTTTTCCACCTCAACAAACAATTGTTAACCTCTTACCAATATTTTTTCCCAGCACAGTCCACTTCTGCAAGAGTAATTATTGACTTCTGTGGATAACTCAGATATAGCCATGATCAATATGATAGCAAATACCATAAGAAAATTAATTCATCCTGATATCAGAAGAGGATTTACAGGAATTAAAGCACTTAGCCGCATTTTGAACTGTGATGATAAAATTCTTACAGCTTCCTACCAAGTGAGTATTAGGCATATTTGCATTGTATTGTGCAGTGAATGAGGAAGGACTCTTCTCAGGGGGGAAATGGATTGTTATATGATCATAGTCAGTCAAAGTACTAATTCAAACAAAGGAAAACTCTGCATCACTCATGTCTCTTACTAACAGAGCAGAAATGTTGTCTCTCCATTTAGTGACTAGTCATTTAGTAGTGACTCATGAGCAAACATAAAAAGTGCCTGTAACCTGGGAGAAGAAGGAAGACCTCAGGGCCATGAGCTTAATTGATTTTTTACTATAGGCTCCTTCACCTTCTGCTACAAAATTTGCTTTCAAGTATCTACTGCTATATCTAGAAAATTAAAGGACTTCACTGAAAAGGAAATTTCATCTTCAATTTCTTCACTTGTGATAATTTATGGTATAAACAATCACATTAAAAGTCACGCATGGCATCAGAGGACCCATCGACTTCAAAGAGGCAGCACTAAAGCCAGTAAATACCTTAAATAGCTCATGCAGTACTTTAACTTCTAAGTAAAGTAGGTTTCTAACAAATGAGAACAGCTTCATGTGTGTGTGCAGATTTTTCTGGCGGGCTTAAAGCAAACTGTATGCTTGACCTTTACTTCAAAGGAAAGTTAAAGGGCTGCACAGAGATGCTGTTCCCTGAAGATTTAAGCAAGGTACAAGCAGCTGTCTTCCAGTGGCTAGTTTAATTCATTGTACAGCCTCTATTCTCTTAGTGCTAACACTTGAAACGTTAACTTTATGGATCACAAACATACAGGTTAAAAGAGTGGTCCATCCCAAGTAAGCCATTAGCTTTTACAGCATACTTGGAATAACATAAACCACCTGGCAGAGGTGTCCTTGTAGCAGAGAGCCTGGGTACTGTAGCTACTGCTTTGCCACCTTGTGCTGCCACAGCTCCTTGGTGGGAACTGACTAGTTTAAAACTAACTTGTATATGCTTATATATTGAGGATTTGCAGGCTTATGTCTATATGTTTATATGTGTTAACACCTCTAGTGTTGCCATCTGGATGCTCTAGCTGGGTATCACCTGATGTGCCCTTCTGAAACTGCCAGCTGGGGCCACTGGATGTCCAGGCAATAAAGGTAGGGACAGGGCAAGGATGGGAAGCACCATATCTCTCTAAGGACAGATTCAGTTGAAAGAAAAGGTATTACTCCACACCAGCAATTAGTTGACTGTCTTTAAGATTAGAAATGATGGGATACAGCAAGAAAAACTAAACCCTTGGACAGGATAGATGTATATTTACCACAGAACTGCATGACATGATCAATATTTAAAAGGTTAATATTTAAAAGATGAAAAAGTAGGACAAGTAATACAATCAGTTGGGCAAAACAGTTTATGCTTGTGCTACACTTTGCTATGTTTACTGGTTGGCAATCTAACAACTCTTTTTGGTGTTGCATAAAAGAAATAAATAAAAAGGTAGCTCAGTAGTGAAACTCCCCAATATTTTGCCCCAATCACTAAGAAATGAAAGAGAGATACTCTTCTTCTATTTCTATCCAATATTTATAACTGTGGTCTGTTTTCATACGATATCTATGGTAACATGCACACAATTAGGTAGATGAGAATTTGATACAATATTGATTCTAAAAGTCAGTATATCCCTGTAACCAGTAATAAAAATGTGGTATTGGAAAACCCTCATTGTTTCTGTTGTAGAACAGTGTGTTAACAGATATTTAGTGAAGGGAGTTAAATCAGCATCAACAGCTTATCTGAAAAAGCATCTAGGGATGGCAGGTAGCCATGAAAATGCCTGCTTTGCAAGGGAAATGTGGCATTCATGCACAGTGATAGTCAGTGTTTGATTTTCACTCACATTTCTCTTAAAAAATGAATGCTTTAACTACCCAGTCAGAGGATGGAATCTTGAGTATTCAACCATGTCTGTCAATCACATACCACCAATCTAAGAAATAAAGCAAAAAAGTGAACAGTTTACAGACACTTGAGCATACAAATGATCCAGTGGATGCTTAACTATGATGCTTACAGAAACCATTTCACAAAAGATTGATGTGCATGGAAACGAAGGCTAAATTAATCAGGGAGCTTTCACTGTTGCAGAACAATGCAATTTAAGAGCTCCAGCACCTTGCCAAAGAAAATTCACCTTTCCAAATTCAGTCTGTACTAAAAGACGTCTTGTAAAAAAAGACTATAGACTACTGAAGGCAAGAGATCACACCGTTGGATACAATAGGCCAAATTTTATCTCTAGTGTCATCCTATCTGAGTTACACTTGAGATTAATTTACTCTGTTTTCTATATAGGACAGCACTCGAATGAATACATCAACCTTTTAAACCTAAAGTGTCACTTTCATGCCATATTCGCTCTCCCATGCTGTGCTTGCTTAAATCAAGAGTGATGGGTTAAGTCTAGTAGTGGCTCTTTTAAGCAACAAACACTTGACAAAGAATTTGTTTCACAGAAATAATTTACTTTTCTAATAGCAAAATCTTGAGAGGAGCAGCTGCTTCACTTGCATTTATCTGGACCTATGTGTATAAGCACTGCTGTATCTCTCAAAACAACAAAGAACGTTCAGTGATGTTACAGTACCTTGGTAGGTCTTCTGTCTTCTGCCTGCTTACAGCAACACAGAGTTACACAAAAGGTTAAAATAAAGGATGCTTAAAATATACAGTCAAATATCAAAAGAGGCTATGGAGTCTTTCCTCCTGCACCAGATGGATTCAGAATTTATTTGCTCAGGTCCATAGGCTGTCTTGAGGAATGGCATATGATGCTTTGAAATGAGATTAAAAGCTATTCTTCCATTATGTATTTATTCTTCCATGATAGATAGATATATGTATTACCCACAATGTTGATATTTAGCAAGTAACACAGTTCAATGGAACTATGTTAAATAGTATCTCTCATGACTGTTATTGCTAGCTACTAAAATCCAACTAAGCCCAAATATGTATCTATATTTATTAAACATATATTTTCTCCCCAGCAAAGAAAAGATGTCAGTATATTGATTCCTTGGTGTTCATGAACACTAAGCACTATTTAAAGGTTAAAAACTGCAATGATATTTGCCAAATCAAGGCATGATTTTCTCTTACATATCTGTTCAACTGGAACAGACACAGTCTGGATCTGCAGAGAAATTTTATTACTTTTTCTAAAACTAAAAACTTCAGGAAAACAAGCATTTTGCTTCTCACTAAAATGTAGAGTTCTCTCACGAGAACTTTAAGACTGTTTTATGACTAATTCAAGGGGAAAAAAGGCTGTTCATTTCTAAGCTATATATTAGTTTTTCCTTCGTCTAGTCAAAATAAAATTAGTGTTGAAAATAAAATGATGTTGCTCTCAGAGTCTGTCAAAGTGTTGATGACATACATTATGCAAGTTAATTTCTATAATCTAGAAAAATTATTAACAAATTTTAAGACTTTAGTACTTAAAAAGAGAGGTTTGGTGATTAGCAAGGGAATTTTAGGACATGTTTATGCTTATGCAAGTAAAGCAAGTAGAGGGNGGAAGCGCTCCAAGAGTCGTACGTGGTGGCGATAGATGACCCATGATTCGGAACCATATAAAAGAGTGGACAACACAATGGCTTTATAAACACTGATCTTTGTACTTTTCTTCAAGTGTTTATTTTGCCAGACTCTTTAATAAAGTTTTCCAAAAGCACTATATGCCTTTGCCAACCTATTGTCTATCTCTCCGTCAATCTTACTATCAGAGGAGATATGCGTTAAGGAAACTACAAGTGAAACCACGCTGAAGTAAATATGTTAATTGATTCCTGATGTATAAAAATTACTGATATGCCGTTACCCCACATTTAATCCTCTCAGCAGTCATAGTCATCATGTTAAGTTTAATGTGTTGATTACAAACATTACCATAAAAGAAATTAGAGGATTTTGAATGCCTACTCCAAAATTAAGAGACAAAATCCATGTCTGTTTACTAAAGATGTCATTGTTATTAGTAAGCCCAAACTTAGCAGATTTATGAGCTTAAATCAAAAACAAAATATTGTGAAAGAGCACTTAAAAAAAGAGATGAGAAAAAATGTCTCTGAGGAGACCATTGTGAAGATGTTCTTCACTGAACACTAAGTCTGAAGGAGTTCAAAAGGGACGTACTTCACACAGCGGCTGAGTTTTAGCCAGCATTGTACTGTGTAATTCTTTTTCCACAAAAAGCAGGTTCTAGTTGCATTTTGTGAATACTTCTTAAAAGTGAATCCTTAAATATCTACTTATTTCAACAGAAACTTAGTTATATGCAATAACAGCATAAAAAATTAACTATAATTAAACATCTTCATAAGCAATGTTTCCTGCAATAATTTCAAGGTCACAGAGAACTCCAATTTGAAAATAGCACAGTCCATGGGCTATGTCATTTGGAAATCACAATTATGCTTCTGATCAGATGAATTAACAGCAAGTACTTTGAGTTTTTCCACATTTTACATTAAAATCTGTGTCTTATACCTATTGATGATATTCTTACCTATTGGTGATATTCTCTCCGAATACACAAAGGACACAACCTTCTGCATCTCCCTTCGTGAGTCCCATGTATCATGGATACCTTTAAATCTGTAGGTTTTGTTATATTAGCTACAGGCTAGAATGGTGCCCATCAGATGAATTGGTACCAGGAGTCCCATAGAGCCACGATGTTTCAAAACAAGCTTTTGTACTATTAATGGCCTCCATTTTTTGTTCACTGAGACATAATGTTGCTTGCCAAATATAAATGTTAATTGTTTGCTTTTAGTCCAAAGAAACAACAGATCTAGTTAATTACTACTACAGATACTAAAAGCTCTATGGAGAAGGACCTGTGGGTCCTGGTGGATAACAAGTTAAACAGGAGCCAGCAATGTACCCTTATGGTCAAGAAAGCCAGAGGAATCTTGGGGTATATTAAGAAGAGTGTGACCAGTAGGTTGAAGGAGGTTCCCCTCCCCCTATATTCTGCACTATTCAGGCCACATCTAGAGTAATGTGTCCAGTTCTGGGCCTCCCAGTTCAAGAGTGACAAGGAAGTACTAGAGAGAGTCCAGCAGAAGCTACAAAGACGATGAGGGGAATGGAATACTTCTCTTACAAGGAAAGGCTGAGACTTGTGGGTCTATTTAGCCTGGAGAAGAGAAGATAGAGGTGATTTATCAATGCTTATAAATACTTAAATATGGGTCTCAGAAGGATGGAATCAGACTCTTTTCAATGGTGTCCAGAGACAGGAAAAGGGACAACAGCTACAAACTGGAACTGGAACAGGAACTTCCACCTGAACATGAGAAAAAAACTTCTTTCCTTTGAGTGTGACAAAAAACTGGAATAGGTTGTAAGGAGAGATTGTGGAATCTTCTTCTCCAGACAGATTCAAAACCCTACTGGACTTGACCCTGTGCAACCTGCTCTAGGTCAACCTGATTTAGCAGAGAAGTTGGACTAGATGATCTCCAGAGGCCCCTTCCAACTTCTGCTATTCTGTGATCTTTTACATACCTTTGTCAGCACAGCATAACTAAGAACATTTTATAGCATAGTGTCAGAAAGCTCTGACTGCACAATCTCAGTAGCATCACACTATCTTAATATCCCATTAACAATTTTGGTTTATGACCTGTCAGTCAGCCAGCTTTTAATCCACTGATTATGTGCAAAGTTGATTTGGAATCAATCAGCTTCCTTAAATAAAGTACATTGTAGCACAAGGTCAATTGCTCATATAAATCTAAGGCTAATGCATCAATATTACTTTTGTCAAGCAGAATAACCACCTAAAAACCAGCATCAAGATACTTTGACAGACTATATTTTTTGTAAATCCTTGATTGTTGATATTCATAATGCCAGCCTACTTAGTATCTAATTTAGCATCCAATATTATTTTCTTGGTATTGCTAGGAAAGAATTCTAAGTACATAGATTATGGAGATTATCTTTAGGAAATACTGGTTACCACCTTACTGCATATTATTTGATCCTGCACAATAGAACACATCTGTATTGACTACTAAGCACACTTCAGAAGTAATTTTAAAGTGTGAAGTTTTCCTCATCATATGATTACAGAGCCTTCTTTTTATCCAGAGAAAACTATTTTTCATAAACTTCTTCACTTTCATATGATTATTAAAATTTTCTTATTTTTTTATATAATACTGGGAAATACTGGGGTTTTTTCTGCAGTTCTTGGAGATCAAGCTTAACCAGATATTTCACACTGTGGAAAATTTTTTGTTCAAGCAGATATCCAAACATATCACCTGACTTGTGTGGAGAAGAGAGGGAAGAGTGCACATGTGTTATTTGGGTGTTATTGGTGTTGTTTCAGTTTTCAGAATTCAGCGATAGTTCACTGAAAAATAGATGCCAAATCTATTTTTATTTTTCATCTAATTACTCCAGCCCTGAAATATGCTTAGATTAAAAGAATTTGGAGGCATGAATTGTATTTTAAATATAGTGTGTGCTCAGTGTTGTTGTGCATGGGAGGTACAGCTATTAGTACCACCAAATATTATGAGCGTTTGAGTGAATTAATTTATCAATAACCACTAGTTTTCTCTGTCAGCTTTTCTAAGATGGCAGATATCAACAAGGACTCTTAAAATTCTTTTTAAGTTCAATTCATACTTTTCACATTATAAAAGACATTTTCATGGCTTTGATAACTATTATAATGCTAGTAATACTGTATTAATTTTTAAAACATAAAAGCAGACTTCGCAACCATTACGTACAGGAATATTGCCAAAGCATTTTATGAGATAATACAGAGTACTACACTTGTGTCTTGTGTCAGTTAGGTCTACCACAATAAGGCATGATTTATAAAGCAAATCACTAGAACCATCTTCTATTTTATATTGCAAACATTGTTTCTGTGCTTAAGTTTTCAACTTTTGAAGGAGCACTCACATACTGCACCCTTTAGGATACTTTTAAAGCCTGGTCTAGCACTGGCATGAAAACAACAGTTTAATTCCTTTGAATCCTTTAATTTACCATCTAATTCCATAGTTGAAATAGATGCTGTTGCTGAGCAACAACATACCTTAAGCAGCAGAAAGATATTGTAAGATATAGTACCCTGCAAATCTTCTTTTATTGAAATAACCAAAGATGTTTATTTTAAGCCTTATTTTTAATAGTTAATGGATTTTGCGGACACTGGGCATAATGCCTGCTGTAAAACTAAGCCTAGATTTGCATACACAATAGTGTAATAAAATCTGAACCTGATAGTCCATAGTGATTTTGTAGGGATAATAATTTCAGCATTAACAATTTTAACCGCACATAAAAAATTACACAGTACCAAACAATGCCTCCAAAGTATTCATATAGCAGGTGTAGTGGTTCATTTACAGTAAAACTGTCAGTTGTTCCTTTGTTTCCTTCTCAGAAAAACAGTTGTGCTTAAGTAGGCAAGTATTCTATCTTAGAATAAAATTGCTTTTAAAAATTAAACTGTAAAGAACAAGATGTAAAGATGAAAATTTACAAAAGGAAAAAAAAAGGGGGATAAAAATTCTTTGATACATGGGATAATAATGCCTCCAGGTCAATATACTTTCTAGATATTTATATGGGTGAAGTTAATGATAAGAAGCCAAGTGACAAGGCTAAGAAAAGCAACCATTATGACAATCTTAAAGGAAAGACCTTCACTCTTAGGAAAGTTTGCTTCAAATTATTATTGTTCAAACTATTCAGGATCATGCCAATAACTTGAATAAAAAAATCCCAACAAGATCTCTGCAACTTTGTCCATAAACTGAAGTAAAGCCACATGAGTCCTTGGCCTGGTCCCATAATTCATCAGAGAACAAACTGGTTAGGTCTACCTTCTACTGCACTGCAGTGCAGCAAATAGGTGAATGTATGCACTAGAGAGGAGTATAAACATTTTAAAGTATGTACTAAACCAAACAGACAAATGAACAAAACCACCACCTCTCAAAGAAACAAAATTTTAAAAACCCAGCCCAAAAGCAAGAAGATTTTCTGTAATATTTAGTATGCATTTTTGCACCACAAAAATCTTCTCCTTCTGGCATGTGTCAAAGATTGAAAAATTCCAGATGACTTACAGCAATACATTTTGTCAGCCTCAGGATCTGATCTCTCTTCATTCTTCAGATGAAATAAACACAGTAAGAATAATAATAATAATAAAATAATAACAAAGTGCAGAACTGGTAGCTTAATATAATAATTTCCTGACTCTTCTTTCAAAATTAAGTATTTTTTTCATACATCAACAGCGAAGTGATAAATATAAGAAAATAATTCAATGTAAAATGTAAGTGTATTTGTAAATATCCTTAAAAGACTGTTTCCATAGGTAGTTTATTTTTATAAATAGTCTACTATCTAGTCTTTTGCACAGAAAGCACTGCTATTTCAAAGCCATTTGGCATGCTTTTATTATGTAAATTAAATGAGATTGATAATTGTCAACAACATGTAATGCCACATTACAACATCCATATAGCCTTGTATTACATTAAAATACAATGCATTTTCCAGTCTTGTGCATTGCCCCAAGAAGCACGTCAGCCATTCATTAAATTACAGACTGCAATCTTTGTGGGAAGACCATAGCTTTATTAAGGACAAGATTTAGTGAAACAGTATAATTTACATATCAAACTCATTATCATTATACCACATAATCTAAATCTCTTGTAGGACTAGTTGATGGTTCCACAATTAAAAGCTTGTTAGTCACATCATTCCCGTCCTGGTTTTAATCATGACTCACACGGTGTGGTACAAAGCTATCTTAGACATTTTACAAAGCTGGGGAATACAAAGCTGGAGGGTGGAAGAAGAAGAAGAGAGGTTGACTGTCTGTTCAGGAAACAATCCCCATTTTAGGCAGCATAGCACTGATCATGCTGTGTTGGACAGACAGAAGCATTATGAAACAGAAATAGTACACATCTATTCTCTCACCAACACATCTCTCCTCAGGTAAAATGGCTGGATAATAGTATCTTCTGTTTTCACATTTTTGCAGCTACTGACTTAGGTGTGCAGGAGGTATGCTGTGCAGATGTTTTTGCTTTCTTCACATACCACTAAAAACCCCCACTCCAAATTCAGTGTGTTTACCACATCTGGCAAAACCAGAGAATGTATATGGGGCAGACGCAGGGAAACATAGGCTAGAGGAAACAGTTTTCTTCATAACACAACACGCTTCAGAAATCATTCAGGTTTGTATGGATTTACGTTGCCTCAGACAGCCTTTGTGGATTGCCACATGTGGCTTCTGCTACAGGGAACAATTCTCATCCCAAATCATATCAAAAGTGTGAAAGAATCCCATTAATATCAGCTCTGTATTTCTGCCTCTGGATTGCTTCAATTAAGTCAATTACTTTAGACCTAACCTATAATCAGATGGTAGGATTTGTCCTTTGAAAGATATCAGGAGGAAGCGCACACCCCTTAGAGCAGACTGAGATTGCAGGAAATGTCAGATAAGAGGGTAAGCATGAGCCTTTTTTTTTTCTTCTCTTCTTATCCCTTCATTTTGACAATGTATTAAATCCTGCTGGCAATCCCTCTGCAACATTTTCCACTCTTTCTGCCCTACTCCGAAAGAAGAGAAATCTTTGACCTTGACCTTGATTGCTGAATATCTGCCTTCCAAATATAAAATTGATAAACTTTACCTAACATGTCACTTGGTCCATGTGGCCACCCTGAAGACATCATTAAATCTCTTCTGTACAGTTTAGCAATACTCAGCTGAGCTGGGTTCTCTTTCAGAGTTGGGCTGCTGCATTGTCCGAGAAAATCAAGGCCCACCTTCTGCTCATTGGGAAACTAGATGAATGAGCTTCTCCTAAAAAAAAAAAAAAGAAAAGAAAATTACATATATGTATGTGTATATATATGCTCGTACATATATACAGATATATCTGAACAAAATCATTCAGAACAGCATGCAGTACTTTTCCACAATAAACGTGCTGTTGTCACACTCATTGTCCAGCGTAGGTGGAACATTCAGCAGCAGTTGGTGTGACTTCAGGTAATGAAAAATTGGATTTTTGAGTTGTCTCCAATCAGAGCACTAACCTATTTTTTTCCCCTTCATCCTGCCAGGTCCCTCTGCATTGCAGTCAGCCCAAACCATCCTATAGTGCCAGCAAAGGCCCCAGTGTCCCACTGACAGCAGAAAATAAACTCCCTTTCCCTCTCTGCTCCACACCCCTCCCCCTCCCCCGCTACAGTTGCTCACCTTAGTTTTCTTAGATCTGCTAGGTTATGACTTCTCAATGGGATCCCATGGCAAAGAGTTTCACAGAAGTTCTCAATCTCTTTGACACTGTGTTTTGCTTGTTTTAAATTTAATGTTTCAGAGCAAGCTATTGGCTGCCAAGAGTTCACTTGCTCTGAGAAACAGTGTCTGGTACTCGTTCCAAGTTTGCTGTAACAGTCATGCTTTTAAAGACCTTCACCACCTTTTTGCAGAATAAAGAGTCCTGAGCTTTGTAACCTCTGCTTTTAAGAAAGCCAGTTGCTGTTCTGTGATATGTTCTTTTCCCTACTTTCCTCTATCTGTTATATCCTTTTGAGAAGGATGACAGAAACGGTACTGTTTCAAGATGCAGAACTCTATAGATATACTGGCATAATAATTACATTTTATTCCCAGTTTCCTCTCCTGAAAAATCTAGCATTAGTTCTGTCTTTTTGACTTGTTTTCAGAGGATTTTCCTGGTCACCTCAAGATCACTTTCCTGAAAAAAAAAAAAAGCCTCTTTAAGGTTCATATTTCTATGTGAAGAATTGTTTTATCCCTCCCCCCTCCTATCATGTAGCATGGCTTTGCATTCACATTGCTTGGTAGATCAAGTATATGATTTAGGAATCTAAGCCTTGTCTGCAAGATTCTGCAGTCAGTTTTAGAACTTTCCTGTTAATAGTCAGCATCACAAAATTTAGCATCTTTTCCCAGTTACCCCATTTTAATTAACCTGTTCAGTAGTACAAATTCCTGTATATGTGTTGATATGCATGTGCTAAACATATCTGACAAATCCAATCAGTAAAGATCACCTGATTCATTCAACTCACTTTTAAAGCTGGAAATAGATAAATTCAGATTAGAAATGAGTTGGAATTTAAAGTAAAAAGTCAATTAACCAAAAATGTGGAAAATTTACATCAAACAACTTATTAAACCTACTTGGGGGCTCTTTCCATTTTTAAATTTTAAAATTAAGAGTGGAAGGTGATACATTTGGAAGAAGACTTTTTTGTTAGGTTCTATATTCTCTTTCAAACAATGATAAATTCTAGAGCTTGGGTTATTCCAAAAGTCAGGCCTAAAACTGAACACAGTATTCAAGATGCAGCCTCACCAGGGGGACAATCACTTCTATCAAAAATTACATAGAATAATATTGGTTAATGACCTATTGCAGCATACAGTAATAAAACCACAACTAACAGTGGAAATGCATCACAGACTCTTGCAAGAATAACTATGAAACCTGCAAAACATTATGGTGATTCTTTTCCTGCAGAGGGCTACTCTGTCCCAACAAGAGACAGAAAGTATCATAGAATCATAGTAGGTTGATGCTTATGTGCTCTGTGACTAGGCAGAGTTACTGAAGGGGGGAAAGACCTTGCAGCAGGCAGAGACAGCTGGTATTGATACAGATGCCAGCCCTTCTTCTCCATGCAGGGCTTAGCCTGCCTCTGCCAAGGCAACAGAAACACACAGGCTTGGTGGAAGCAGTTTGTACACCTGAAGCTCCTGCTGGGCATGAAGTCTTAGTCGGGATGCAGGACCAAACCTTGGTTGCTTTTGAGTTGGTCTTTCAGCATATTCTCCACCCTTCCTTACATTTGACCAGATGTGTTAGCCACTGTTTTCATGTCTTTTACCTTCTCAGCCTACCTTAAATTTTAATAACAAATCTTATTAATACTGATTTAGCCTGTTGCTCCACAAGCTAATATTAACTTTCCTTTCCTTTTCTTATTTTAAAAAGTTGCAAACATAAAAGTGCTGGAAAACTGAAAAGGGATTAGGGAGAGGAATCTTACTGCAAGGAAGACACAAGATCCTCTGTAGCTCAAGGAATTTATAAAACAGCCCCAAAAGAAAAAGCATCTGATGCTTCTGTATTTTCAGGGGGGAAAAAAGGAATTTAGGTATATGATTAAAAGATTTCTTTTTCCTCCTAAGTAGCTGTTGATTTTGTCTTGTGCTTCTGCTCCTGAATACGTATATTTCAAGAAAATAAATTAACTCTACTTCATACTGGCATTATGATTTATTTGATACTAAGAACTGGACATTTCAAAAAGCCTAAAACAAAAAGTTAAACAAAATTAGCTAATAAACCAGCAAGAAATACAGGAAAGAGCCACATGCACACCACATACACATCCTCCCTATCACCACGAAAAAAGATTCCTCTATAAAAATAATGTTCTCCTAAGTGTACTACCCCCTTTTCTTATCTGGCATCCTGGTTTTCCCTTTCACTCATTCACTATCAGGGTCTATATTTATTATCTGTTGCTATCTAACTTGGATTGCAAGCTCCTTAGGGCAAGGGTCTTGTCTTCTTACATGTCTGTAATGTGCCATGAACAGCTCTAGCACTAAACAAGTAATAAGCTCTGCAGACTCAATTTGGCATCCATTTTAATTTGTGGTGAAGGCTCACTATGTTTTCAGAGTGTAAAGTTCATTTCTTTCTCTTAATGGCTGAAGCTGGAGGAGCATCAATATAAATCCGTATTTTTCTGGCTTCTGCCAGAGCACACTTGCTCATTACAGTTCCTGCTGACAGTGACCCTAGGCCACTCTAGTCAAATCCAAGTCTTGGCAGTTAACATTTTCTTGCAGTCAAAATTCACTGCACAGAGTTCTTCAGATAGCCCTCTTGGTTCTTTAGAATCATCTGTTACTAACAGTTTTAAGTTTGAATAACCAGAAGATCTCCTTCCAGCAGTCTCTGGTAGTCCATAAAGAATCTAGAAAGTCAGTTCAAATGAGAAAATATAAACTGTCAGTTTTGGTCACTCTGTTTTCTAGCAGTCATTTCCTTACTGAGAGAAGAAAAAAAAAAATCAGGTCTCCTGACCATTTAGGAAATTCTTGCTTTGATAAGCACCAACTTTCCTGCTTCCAGGAATATTATAAAAATAAATTAAATAGCTAGAAAACAAGATTGACCTATTTATCTTACTTGGAAAACTGCCAACATACATTTCTGTTGTTCTGATCAACATATTCACAGAATATCACTTCTCCGAAACCAGAATATCAAGCATGCTGAGCTACCATGATATTGTCAAGCAAAATAAATGACTACCATAATCTCTCACTAGAATACCCTCAGCCCTTTGACATTTAGGGGTGAGACAGGTCAGTGACAGAGAAGGGAGGAGGATTTCAGTCTGACACATTGGAGTCAATGGAGCATGGCAGCCCTTCCAAACTCACTGCAAAAAGAGGCTGTACTGTCTCAGTTGTTATGATGATACATGTAGGTTGCTTTTGCCCACAAGGTCCAGGCTTACATCAGTTACTGCCATAGATCACTGAAGAGGGTGGGAGGGTGTGAGAGGATGAAGACATAGTGAAAACCTCTGTTCCAGTGTGCTTCCAGCTCTGCATGCTGAGTGAACTGTTGCAATCTCTCCTCAAACAGTATTCACAGCGAATTCACTGGGATTTCTGAATTACCAAAATAACGAATCCAGCACTCAGCATCTTTGTCTTCTCTTTCAAACCTGAAGAAGCAGGCTTTCAGAAGGCATGGTAAAGAAACTAGCCTGTGGCCTGCTGCTGACTGTTGTTACTATTTCCTGGACACTATTTTAACCAAGAGCAGGGGTGTTTGGGCACGTACCCCTCCATACATGGACTGGCGGAAGTTGTTACTAAGCAGAGCACAAAAGCTTCAAGCATGTGTTGGAAAATCCTTGCCTGTTAAGAATGCAGCCTTGTTCCTTCACACAGATGAGCTGTCACTGCAATTTTCCTCCAACAGTTTCTACTAGTGTCATCATTGCACAACATCAGGTCCTTTTTTTTGCTACTAGCTGAGGTGAGGCTACTTACTGGTATTTAAGAAATGTGACAAAGAGCTGTAACAGCAACTAGATGATATGGTGTTAATAGGTTCTATAATAGAATAATTTATTTTACTATATGCTTATGGATTTGGAAAGGTAGGCTTATATCAAAAGCCTTTGCTGTACAGTCAGTAAGGTGAAAAGCATGTATATGCTACACAGAGGGGCAGGCTTTAATGAACACACTAGTGCCTGTCACTGCTGAGTGATGGGGGAGTAGGAAACTCTTTTAAAACCACAGATTTCCTGAGGAGAGAGTGCTCAATTTCTTACTAAGATACAGCAATTTTTTATTTTGGGAACTACTTCATAAAATTCCAGGATAAAATTATTCAGTCAGTGTTGCCAAGTTAGCTTGTTGTGACTGCACTGATCATATAAAAGCACTCAATGACCTCTTTATCACAGTGCATGCCACTTGGTACATGAAAGCTGTTGTTACCAACACATTTTTTTTCCTTTTCCTTTAAGAACACTAATTAATACATTGCTGTAAAGAACCAACAGCAGTCAACATGTGAAAACTGGCTAAAAAACTTCGTAAACAGACTGGTATAGATTTGGTAATGACTTCGTATTATTTTGCTTAGTCATTATGGGGTGACATACAGCAACAACCACACCGGGCTCACTGATTAGTCAACTGAGTTCAACACCATGTTTCTGAAATTATTTAAAGTAGAAAATACTGTTTCAGATGCCTAAGAATCATAACATATCTTAGTAGCACACATCTTAGATGGCAGACAAAGACTACATGCAGCTGAGAGAAATGGAGATGTATCTGGGCAGGCTCCCATTAAGACTGTGGAAAATCTTATGAAAGCTAATAACTTGCCAAGCACTGATCATATGGCTTCAGAAGAGCTATGATGAATCCACAGAAGTCCACTGACTTGTGAAGAAAAGGAAAAGCACTGAGCTTCTACAGAGAAAATATTCTCAGTTACTGATACTATCACAATCCATGACTGAGTTTCTCAGTGGAGCTCAACGTTAGAACTGTTGGGGCCTTGGCCCTCCCTCAGTAGTTTGTGCAATATACATATATATACACACACACATACGTATATGTACTGAGTTACTTATTTTTAGGCCTCTTCTGAATACATTGAGTTTGAAAAAACGTCCAAAAATTTCTGCAACTTTTAATTCAAATATACTAATTAAAGTAATTAAAAGCTTGTTATTTTTTGTGCAGAAAATATTGAAGAATTGTCTTTGCTCCTTTTTGTCCCTCTCTACCCCTTGCATTTAGAGAAGAGAAAAATACCACCTCTTCTAATAGCAGAAAACCTCAAAAGCATCACACAAAAAAACCTGAGAAATTAAAAGTGAGTTTGTCTGTGAGGATTCTCAGGTCCCACAGCAACTTGACTCCCTGCCATTGCAAGATGCTTTGGGAAGTCCTTGGATCCCCTCTGGAGCTGGAACCATTTGATGCTCTCTAAAGAGACATTGGCACACATAACTGCTTTCCTTATTCTAACAGTATGGTTTCCACTGAGCATACAGATAATATCTGCTGTGTATTCAGACATGAGAATGTGATGCTATTATTACATGTCATATTGTGTCCAAAGCAAACAAGAGACCTTTCTGCTTCAGTCTTCTGCAATATCAAAGTACATATTTATCCATAAAAATGTTTTTGTAGGAAGCTTACCACTAAGTGTAAGATGACTGTACTCAAATAGATCTTCTTAAAATGGAAAGTGGCATATAAGATATATGTTTACTCTTCTACATAATTTGCTGAGACATTTAAGGAGCTAAGACAGAGTAACCTGCTTTTAAGAAGAAAGGTAATAATCTACTCTCAAATGAGGTTTTGTTTTAATATCACAATTATAGATATGCAAAAACAATTATGAAATAATGATCTATATTTAGTTCCAAAGCACTGAAAGATCTCAGTCAGAAAAATTTCTCTATGTCTTCCTTTCTCTTCTTCCATAATAAAAATTACCTTCCTGTTCCATCAGGAAGGTGCAGATGTAAAACCATCTCTACAGTGCTAGATGCATTGATCCCTCTTCCCCTTCCCCCTAATAAATATAAGTACAATAGCAAAGGGAAAGATTAAGCTTGGAATAAGAATTATGGACTGCTTAGTCCTTACCTTAGAGTCAGTCTTCATCTTAGTGTCTCAGATTCTTTATTATTGACCACACTGTTGTGAATTGGAAACTTTGTCTTTTTTTGTTGATTTAATTTATTCTGTTTTATTTATACTACACTAACCACACATTTCAGAGTGTCTGCTTGTTTTTCACATGGACCAGAATGGAATTTTCACACCCTACAGAACCACTTTACCTTCAAGCACAATTTGACTTTTCAGGTGGAGGTCTCTTTTCTCTGCAGGATTAGAAAGTTTCTTCAGCTGTGGACAAGGCATTGCACAGGAAACTTCTGGTGGTACTGCTCTTCTTAGTACTTAGCTGGTGTATCCTGGTCAATCAATCAGTATTAAAGTGATCATGAGAGCTATAACAAATAACAAAGAACATGATTTCTTCCTAGCATCATACCAAGTATGATCTTGGTTCAACAATGAAATGACCTTCAGCTCCTCTTTTCCTGTGGCTTAAGACAGTTATTTTTCTTCTTTTAAACTATGTCTTAATGCCATAATGAAATACTGGGCGTGTTTTGTGGGTTTTGATGTCTGGGCTAAATGGAGAAATGTGCTTTATGGATCTTTGTGTACTAAACAACTAATGCACAGATGCTTCTGACTGTGGAATCATCCTCAGGAAGTCAGTTTTGCTTTCCAGTCCTACATGTTGGCAAAGAGTTTGGTTTCAGACCTGTACATTCAAAACAAATACAGTTTTATTTGGGGGGAGGGGGGGAGTACAAGATATACTAATAGGACTTCATAGGCAACAAATCTGAATATCAGTTTAAATCCTTTAAAATAATCTGTAAATGTTGGTCCTTTTTCCTTTAAATACTTTGATTAGACATAGCAGATACAAGTGGTGAAAATTATTTCCCTTGTGTGTTTAGATCACAATAGCTGATTTATCACAGTAAGGAAACAGAGAAGCATCTGAAGTATTCAAACTATTTCTTCAGTTGAACTGAGCAGGGTATTCAGAGAAGCTTCTTGCCATCTAAGACATGGCAATTTGGCATAAAGCAATGATAAAATTAACACAAGCCAAACTTTATTCTCTCAATGCAAAACAACTTCAGTAATGAGAATTTCACAATACAGATGGGTTTGATACAAATCAAAGCATCCCAAACATTTGAGACTAATCATATCCAGATTTCTTACCATGAGTCTTAAGTGTAGTTGAATTTATTCTTAAGAGACCATGACTAGCCACAGAAGCTACATTTTCAGCAAATGCATAATATATGCTACAGGAATCCAGAAAGCTATTCTGAGTATAAGAAAATCCAAGCACCCAACTTCCCACACAAATAGAAAAGAGCAAAGAGAGAGGATGTATGAATAATTAAAAAGAAAATGCTTGTGGGGTAAGCAGTTATATTATTTTTTATAATAAAGCTGAAATTTCTAATCATATTAAAATGATTTAAATATGCATCTCGATTGTTAGCAATTTATTTCTAACTACTTCTGCTTCCTTTTTTTAAGCTGAGATTGCTCCAGCATGTTATGACTTTCTTCATTACTTTTAAAGAAGGAAATCAATAAAATGATAGCTAAAAAGGCAAACTATCCAGTCAGCTATATAAAACACTACCTCATTCCACTGATTATTTAAGATGTGGCATAGAAAATTTGGCTCATGAGTGTTTTGGTGCATTATTTACATGGAGACAAGTTTCTGCACTAACAAACTCAAGCACTGGTAATTAAGGGCAGGGAGAAACACAGAAGCCTAGAGGAGTTAAGGCACTCAAAAGTATGGAACAAAGAGTACACATTGAGCAATACAGACTTAAAACCAAAAGAGGACCAAATCCTTTTACTTTGGAGTCCCTGTAGTGATGTAGCCTTCTAAGGAGTGTCATGATGTGCTGATTCTTAATCATACAATGCAAAGCTCCATTGTAAGGATGCACAGTGATGACTAAAAGATTATTATAGGAAGAATTTCGTGCATGTGTAGGGTTTTTCATAGCTAGCATGCTGACTTGAAGAACCTTCCAAGGGAAATCCAGCTCATCTTTGTGTATGGCTACACACCTGCATTGTTCTCTCATGGCTGTAGACCAAGAGGGGAAACACCTGGAACATTTCCCTGTCACCTTGAGTTAATGTGCAGGAAATAAATACAGTCCTTACAATTCTACAGCCATGACAGAGAATTTTGTAAGAACTATCATCAGATTAAAACATAAATTCGCAAATTCTCTTAAAGACAGAGTGAATTGTTGTCATTCCAAAATAAATTATCACCCTTTTACCCCAAAGTTTAATACATGCTTACAAACATCTAGCTCTGTGTTACAATGAAATGACAGTTTCCCTAACATCACCAGGGTAACACATAGGAAATATAACGTACACTGGCAAAAATATATTTGTGTTTCACTGATTTTTTTTGTCCTTGCTATTTAAGTTTATCTGGCTTCTCTTTACTCGCAGACTAATACAACTGTAAAATTGACAATGCTGTAGAATAGTTTACTATTCAAAAGCTTAAGACAGAACTATTATCCTAGCATAGGATTTGTCTATGTAGTCAGCAGAAAATAAACTTAGTGTTGATTATAACGTAACTGGGAAAAAGATTATAAAAAGAAATTTAACAAAGTAAAAAGCATTAATTATGGATTTGATTCTTCAATTAGTTCAATATTTTGTTGCAAGGTAGTGTTCCTTAGAGTTAATTTGCATAGTAGCACAGAACATTTCTTCCATGCATTAATCCAGAAGAGTCTTCCTGAAATCTCTGTGAGCATAAATTCCAGAACACAGATCATGTCACTTTTTGCTCTCAAAATACATTCTAAAAACTAGTATGCTTTAAAATTCTCAGACTACATGAAACCAAATTAACTTGGAGGCAAAGGCAACCCCTAAGAAACTGTTTATCTTATTAGTTGGAGTTCTGGGAAGTCAAATATTATAAAATGAAGGTAATACTGTAAAATCAGTACAGTATTAGAGTACAAAGGTATAGAAAAAAATTCAAAATTTAAATCACTGAGTTAGAAATCTATCACTTAATTATGTAATAGTTGATAGAAACTGCTACTTTAGTTCCTAATTGAATAGAAACTTAATTTTCTACAAATTCCGTAACTCTTAGTGTAGTTTACAGCGAGAATCATTATTGAGACTGAATTGTGCATTTCTCACCATCATCCCCACTCCACCATCCCTGTGAAGTGATAATTGCTGTTTTAGAACAAAATGGAGAATAGAAAAAAAAACCCTTGAGAACAGTAATTTTGAAACAGTAAGAAACACTCAGAATTAGTTCACTCCTGTGCCTGTCTCTATTTCTTCTTCTGTTTTAGGCACCTGTTTGAGGAATATGGGACAAGAAACAACTTTTTGAACTGACGATGTAGCTAGAAAATAAGAAAGAAAGAAAAAGATATGTCACCATTGAGCAAAAGAGGATTAAAACTCTCTAGAATGTCAAATGTATTATCACTGTAAAGAATAAAGAAGTAATTTAAAAAGAATTGGTACACTACCCTGTTTTGATTTGCAAATATGGTATCCAGAATTTAGCTTCTGTCACTCCAGGCACCCTTGTCCTGGGTGACAGGGACTTAGTCTAGAAATCAACTGAAAGCACAGCTCCATCTATGACAAAAGAATTCCCTTCAGTGTTGTACACTGTCTGCTGCTCATCAGTTCCCTTGGGCTGAAAATGAGAAGGTTTGTGGGATTTTATTTTGTATTTAATTTTAAGTGAGTACATTCTTAGTGGAAATAGGTAACAATTGAGGGCTTTTTGCTGGCAAATTTTGCCTGGATCTCGACTAAGATCTGGACACATGATACCTCTTAAAGACTTGCAGAATAACTCCTTTACAGAGATAACTATTGCTTTTGCCATCCTCCTGTTCTCTGTGGATACTGACCTCAGCTTCCCAGCATTGGGAAGCAGCTGTAACATGTTGGCACATTTCCCAGGCATGAATGCTGCATGAAGAGCTTGGGAACAGAGGTCAAGGCAGTGCACCTGCTCCCTGGTGCCAGCCCTTATCTTCCATAGTAAGAGTAAGTGAAGAGTCCTGAACTAGAAACCAAAGAGTCTAAAACACAAATGCTGCTATAGGAGACACTTCCTTTCTTGAAAAAGTTGCTTCCAAGTGGCTGCAATCATCAGATGGCTCCTCGGCTTCAGAGTGGATTAAAACTATGTACCAGCAGTTCAAAACTTGCTGAAAAACATGTCAAGACAAGAGTGGCACCAGCATGCAGCAGTGCTTAGCAGTGCCATGGGCTTGTGAGGAATGGTGACTTAAAATCTGGTATTAAGGTGGAGATACATAAAAAAAATGGCACAGTGGATGTTTTCTTATCCTTGGAAGAGAAACATCCTCAATCTCATTCTTTCAGCACAAGAAATGGGGCACATCATTTGAACTAGATTTCTGGTCATAACCAAAATACTACAGAGAAGACATAAGAAGAAATTAACTTAAAGATTGTTTGCACGCTTGCAAAGGAAAAGTTGAGCTTGTTTGCCTTATCATCAGAAATCCATTAAAAAGCGGTGTGAACAGAAAACAAACTGAAGAAAACTACTGTTGTGTTATATGTATATATTTTTATTTTACTGATGTTAGTTATGACTCAATTCACACTGTTTGCAAAATTTCTTCTCGCCTTGTGTTTGCAGGTGCTACATACCAAAAGCTTTTAGCTGAGCAAGTGCTTATCTGACTTTAAGCTAGCTTTCAACGAGGAAGTTGAAACTTGTTTACAGGCTAGTCCTTTTCTATTATTTATACCTTAACCAACTGCTTTCAAAATGACCACTTATTCCCTAAACAATGACTAAACACAAAGGAAAGTACTGTGCAGGGATAGGACCTTGTTGAAGAATTCAAGAGCACCCAGAGTTTTTAATCAGACTGTATCTCCAGGTGGAGCAGCAGAGCCACCTTTTTGTAATAGGCTACCTAGCTTCTTTTACAAGATTTTGAAGGGAGCTTTGCCTACAGATTTGTCATACCTATGTTTTCTCTTCACATTTCTTAAAGATACACATTGTTTCAGTCTTAAAAGTTGAAGTCACATTTGTTACCTATGAGCAGGACTTTATATCATGCAGATAGAATATATTAATATCTTTGGAAGAATAGGCAATCTTTTCTTTGATATGGATGTTTCTCCAGCCCCCATGTGCAATGTAGAAAGATTTGCTGAGCACAAGTCTCCCACTAATGAGATACACTAATTAGTGACTTCTACATGTGAGAAGAAGAAAAGGAGCTGGAGAAAAGAGAAAAAAAAGTAGTGTTATATTCTGAGGACTATTTTCTTTTCAAATTTGTTTTCACATTTCATCTTTCTTGGCAATAACTCCAAGAGATTTTTAACTTGGCAGTACTTAGAATAATTAATACTCATTAGTGTACTGATTAGTATCATCTACCTAGCAAGATAACTGACAGACTAGAAACAGCTAGATGCATACTGTTCCATAAACTCCATATGGGTTTCGTGTTGCTCACCTCTAGCTTGGCCATGAGTTGCTTTCTACTCTCAAAATTAAGTGTGCAATTAAAAGTCTACTGTTGTTATAATAATGAGAAAGATATCCTCATGAGATTAAACTCTGTTTAAAGGAGTGTATGTGTGCTTGCTTTGGAAACTTTGCAGTTGTTCACTTGTACTGTGTCGGATAGCAACCTACTTACATATATAGGGGCATGGTTTATGTCCATTGTCCACTGTTAGAATCCAGTCAGGTTTTTGAGACATGCCTAAAGGAAGATATCCAGTGCATGGAACAGGTTGTAAATGACTCATCTGAGCAGCTTTGCTAGGACAGCACTATACAATGAAACATCTTGCTTGATTTTCAGCTTTTCAAACTCTTCAAGGTCAAAGACCATTTCACATAAAATTCAACATTTTGCTTAATGAAGTTTTTATCTTCCCTCTCCCCACACCTCAGGATTAGGATTCCATCAAGATTTGGTACACTGTGTTAAAATAATACTTCCTAGTAACCCTATGTACTTACCATGATATTTCAGTTTTACTGCTCACAGTAGTTTCTTGAATATTAGATTTCTAATTAAACAATTGCTTCAGCAATAGCATTAAATGAATTACTGTATTTCTGTCTGCTTCCTAGAATCTCACAAACGCACAAATCAATAAGTTATCTAAGGATATATTTGTTTCTCTAGTGATCACAAATTACTGAAAATTAACAGTTGTAGCCAAATATCTTCAGTCAGTAGAGACAGAAAAACCAGCTGAGAAGTAATACCTGCAAAAAATCCATTGCTATGAAAATACATGATTATAATTTTGCCTGGCATGGAGTATTTGAACATGCTCTGTTAAGAGAAATTAAAGAGACCCTCTGGAGATTTGAAGTGCATGTCTCCAGAAAGGTATAGTATTCTGGTAGTTCTGACCACACAAAGCTCATTCCCTGAAGTACATTACAGTAGCTTTGAACACATAAAGCTTATTCCTTGAAATATAAACAGTGGTAGCAATAACATTCAGTATATAGCTGTCAAGCTAAGGTTTGTTACAGTTATTAAGTTTTTCAGCTCCATGAAGCCCACGGAAAATATAGTGCACCAATAATAAAGCAATTATTTGACAAAATACAGGGCTTACAGTTCTGGGTTCCTATTAACTCTTTTTAAGGCTTTGTACATTGTGAATGATGATATTGTATTCTTCCATTGGAGGAGCATCATTTTTAGACTGGACATCCAAAAATTATAGAAGGGACTTAAAATCACATTTTTTTTTCAGAATATGAATACTTCTACAGCATAGTTTACTTAATAAGTCATTATTCTTTATGAGCTCAAGACTGAGACTAGCATTTGACCTCTGATGCAATTATTTTAGCAAGTCACTAGCTTTCTTGACTTTTCCAACTAAAAAATGAAATTGTCTCATCAGCTGCACAAAGCACTAGGATATACCTGCACATTCAAGCATTAGTCAAATGCCAAACTCAACAATTTTGTGCTATTCTTGATTTCATGGCATATCCATAATTTAATTACATGTTGACAGTCAAGATTTTTAAATTTTTACTTTTAAATGGAATTGGTTAAAGCATGGCATGAATAGAATAACAGTAGCTGCTTTAGAGCATTTCCAGTTCTAGGCTCAAACTGTAACTAAAACAAAAAATAGAAATTCAAGAATCTTTACCTGAAAACAAAGATTGTAAATAAATTCAGTAGAAACTAGAGTAAACTTAAAGTATCAAAACATTTTTATTAAAATAAGGGAAACATTAATGAAACTTTTATTTCAGGAATTTAAAGTTTGTACAAAAACTAAAGGTATTTCAACTCCATAGTATACGTTCTATGACATCCATTCTTATTTTTTTCATGCACGAGACGTATTCTTTTGAGGAAGATAGGAATTCCAACATCAGAAGAGAAAAATCAAAATCCTCCCCCCTTTCAGCGCAGAGAATCTCATGCTAATGCAATATCAAAGTTGAGATCCATTTATTGGACCTGAGGAAATAATTTTCCTGTAAAGATATGCCATAAGTAAACTTATCTCCAGAGATGGTGAGCGGGAGCAGTAATCAGCATGGCAATCCTGAAAGATCATGTTAAAGCAGGGAAAAACATATGTAATAGAGAAGCTCTTGGATTTTCAATTACTCCCTAGCACTAGATAATCTGTCTGTCTGCCTGCTCTTAACTTGGCTTTGATTACCTGAATTCATCACTTTTCATGTACACTAAGGTCCTCAAAGCATCCCCACACCTCCTGCTCTGCTGAGGGAAAACCTGACGCAAAGATATGCTCTGCTCCACTTCACAACTGCAAGCTCAAAATGGCCATGTCAGGTTTTCCTAGGTCTCACAGGACCTCCTTTCTCATCTTCGTTTGCTCTGGCCTAATCAATCAGAGATGAATTTGTCTGTCTGTAAGCCAACTGGGGACATGTATTAAGATTTGCTTCTAAGGTGTCTGAAATTGAACTTATTTCCATTCTATGAAAGGAAGCTAAAGGGATCTACTCATTGCAAAACATGAGCTGGAAGGATCTGACCATAACAGTAAGTTAGTTTAACAAAATCATTATTAACCTTATTTCAAACATTTTTGAAGTGAGTGGTCAGCTCAGGGAGTCTTATTTGCTAATAAATAATATCTTTTCTGAAACTTTTTAAAACTGAAAAAAAAAAAATTATTGTGGTGAAAAAAGGTCTATAAATGTCATGGATTTAAAGTGCACTCATCTTTTATTATATCATCTCCTCTGACATCTCAAGAGTTTGGGCATGCTTAGAGAAACAGAAGGGAGGTATTCATCATCTCACACAACCTATTAATTTGTCAGCTTTCTTTTGATTATCAGCTTACATAGTTCATGACATCTGGTGCCTTCACATCCAGAGGGCTGCAAAACCCCTTGAGTCAGGTCAAAAAATGAACATGTTTATTCTTCTTCATGAATTATGCATAGACTACATAACCTGACTCACCTGTAAAAAAAAACAACAAACCATGAAAGTTGTGACTGGAAGTACATATTTTCAAAAAAAAAGAGCATTTAGTTTATTATATTTAAGTTTGGAGTGCTCATTGTTTTCACAGACTCCCTTTCACTGCCAGTTTCCCTTTGTTGTATTACTGCTTTCTACTTTTCAAATATTTTCCTATCATCCCACTAAGTCAAGAACATAAAGCTAGTCTCTTTGAACTAATATTAGTACAGTCCTGGGGAATGGACTGACAAGAGATTTTATGACAGAAAGAGTCTCTGAAATCCACGATGTGCAAGGACTTGCTCTCTGTTGTGCACTGTACAGAGTCACTATGGGAAAGGGAAAGCAAGAACATCCACCACCCCCTAAATCCATTCTGAAAAAGTTGGCTTAGTATTTCATAACTTACCTCTGGACACAAAGACTAGATTAAAACTATTTCATCAAACATCCTGGATGATCTGTGAGCACAGAAAATAAATAAACCTCATCAATGCAACGAGGGCTAGAGGATAGCAGTCCTATCATTCCCTTATTTATCAACACCATCTTTTGGAGTCAGCAAATAAGTGTTGTCCACACAAGTAACAAAGTTTGGTCCAGAACAATTAAACAAGCCTCCCAAAGTATACATACAGAACATTAAAATTGTGTAATATAGTTTCTAGGAAAATGTAAAGTAGTAGAAACATTGTGATTGCTCTGAAAATTGCAAACAAAGGGTGAAAAAAGCCCCAGTACAATTGAGACCAGTTGTGTGTAAATGTTTTTTGCACCAAAAGAAGTAGTCATCAACTCCAGTTTTATTCAGAGTCTTAAATCACCAACTGTCTAGGTTCTAGATATCCTAACATTTTTCAGATGTTACATGTAATGTGAGTGAATCAACATGACCTTTCACAATGGCAGCTTAGAGGTTATAGCAGAAAAAAAACCAACAAAACCAGCAGATATAGATTATTTTCTGTGTAACTGAAGTGAGCAGTAGACATAGTGATGAAACAACAAAAAGAAATACCAAAATGTGTTTGGAAACAGAGAGAATCTTCTCCAGATAAAACTCATCCTTCTATGAGGTTTTTAACCTATATTTCACTTTAAAAGAGCAGGAAAGTATGGCTAGGCTTCGCGAACGAAGATCCAGAGAGAGCTCCACCCACACTCCTCATCAGTGACTTTTACAGGCGCGCTGATAAAAAGAGGATAGCGGATAGCACCCTCGAGCCTGCACAAAGGATTGTTTTTAGGTGAGACACAGCACGCACAGAGCTGGACCCACCCTTTAGTCCTAAGGTTCATCTGCCAGGGCCTAGCAAGCTTGGACGCTGGCAGCCAAGTCCTTAGGATGGAGGTTTAACCTCTTAGATGGAAGGCCTTACAGGGCTAAACGAGCTCCATCTGCCCGGGTTTGGAATCAGAGTTGTCCCTCTCCTAGGATGACTGCCAGAAGGCTAATGAGCTCATCCTACCCATCCAAGGATTCTAGGAACATGGGTATCACTCCCCACACTTTCCCGTGGGCAATGAGTTTAATGCTCCCTCTGCTGTCGGCACAGTTATGGCACCAGGGGCCACAGGAGACCCCAAGTGATTTTCAGACTGTGCCTGAAAAAGCAGGAAAGTAAAAGCGCAAAATATGCAGAAAATGCAAATGAATCAGCAGAAATTAGCTTTGTGGTTGTGCGATATAAAGAATATGAAGGTACAATCTGTGCTGTTGGTGTGATGGTGTAGAACAAAAGAAAAAAAACAGCAAGGATTTGCAGAATTCTAGTATGGACTTCTTTCACTTAGTCTTGTACAACTTTTCTTCAAACATATGCTTAGTGTTGAACATCTAAACTCTATCAAAAGCAGAATGCACATATTGCATGAAAGGAAAATGGAAAATAGTTCTAGGGATATGGCTGCATTTTTAAAATGCAGACAAAGGTGTCGTTGAATGAGGGATTTTTCAGTTAAGTGGTTGTTAAATATATAAGGGAATTAGACTTAATTAACTAAAGCATTTAAATAAAATAAAAGCTAATTAAAATATTTACCTGTGAAGTTTTAAGTCTAGATACAAAATTTCAAATATTAAAGAAGGTCTACTTCTGGGAAAACAGTATGTATCTACTACCACAGATTATGTAAGATTTAAAACAAGACAACAACAACAAAAAACAACAACAAAAAAACCCAACAACAACAAAACCCAAAAAAGAAATAAGTCCAGATGGATGTTTCTCTGGAACTACAATACTCAAAAGCTAGAACAGACAGTTATTTGGTATGTTACAGCTAAAGAGATGTATCATCAGAAATATGGGGAAAGTTTGTGATCTCAATCTCAAATCACCTCTATTTATGCTGTAGCTTTTCTGTCCAGTTAGTTTTTTTGTACAACAATAGTTGCTACCTGTTTTCAGAGGAGAAAGTGGAGGTTTTGAGTATGTGGTACCTCTCTGGAATTAGTTGAAAGAATATTGGTTCTCCCAAAGAGGTTTGTAAGTGCTTGAGTGAGCAGCAATCAGAAGTTTTCTTACATTTATAGTACCATAAGACACAAAAAACTCATTCAGCAAAGCATGCATATGTGATGGAGAAGCTGGGGCACCACCATTTCTTGTTTATATACTCTGATATCAGAAAGGAGAGGATGGGAAGGTACACCTCCACACCTCACTTCAAAATCTGCAGCATCCTTAACATTACTGGGAACAAAAATCTGCAGCAGACAGGGCAGAGCAATCCTTTTCTCTGTAGCACTGTTATGCTTAGGATTCTGCCCTTCTTGTATCTTACTATAATAAGTGTGGCAACAGTGATCAGGCTTATATCATAAGCCTGCAAATCACAGTTGTTCTTTAGTTACATTTTTGTAGCTGAGTATCAGGGCTGGGCTGGATAGCACACTGCTGAGTGCACTTAAGTCCTTAAGTCCGTAGGCAACCTGGGAACTACACAGATGAAATAAGGGACAGGTCTGAGATCAGTTGGAAACAAGGTGATTGATTGAACCTTCAGTATCAAGCATTTGACTGATTATTACAGGATCTCTCCAGATAGGAGGTTTTGTACAGTTCTTGACATTCCCCAAGGCAACTCATCTGATTTGTACGATTAAGTGTTGACTGACATCCTGGATGAAGTGTCAAAAGCCTCCCCTGGAGGTTCCCACTGCAAAAATGGTCATTCTATAAATAAATAAGATATTTTTTAGTAGTCAAGAGAAACTGTTCCTGCAGAAATGGTAAGCGGCATCAGTTCTGTGTGGTTAAAAAAATCAATAGCAATGAATTACACCTATTGCTGGGATGGTCACCTATGACTGTGGGCAGAAGAACTGAGCAGAAGAGCAGTTTGGGAAGTCTCACCTGATATCGATAAAGATGCTGCTGCTACAAGGACTCACTCCTACAGTGGAAACTCCTGTCACTTCTGAATATCAGTGGACTATCCTGTTTCCTGTCACTTTATTCCAGGATCCCAATAAGTAAATGTATATATATCCATTTTAGATAGTCTGTTGAAAGCTTTTGTACAACAAAAGAACATAGATAATTACTTTAGCATCTGCATGGCTAGTACTGATCTTCATGATTACCAGAAACGTACTTAGTAAATCCATTCGAACATCCAAAAGGTACATTAAACAACACTAGATCATCATTCTCATGTTTTTCTTTCTAAACTGTGTACATTACAGGAATAATATATGTTGAACAAACAGATTTTTTTTAAGCTTCACAAAATGGATCTACCTTTGAGATGAAATCAGATACTAGATGTAATCAAAAAGCTTTCATTCTTTGCTGAGAATATGAAGAGTGGTATAAACAATCATACTAACTAACATCTTTACTAACAGAAACTAGATAAAATTTTGGTGGGAACAGAATGATGAAAACTGGGGTATATCATCATTTAACCTAGCAGGAGAAAAGGAAAATAAATCAAAACCAAACCCAACCAATCAACCAACCAAATTAATCCACCTCCTAATAACAAGCCAAAAAACCCCAAACAAACAAACAAAAAACCCACAAAAATCCCTGAACCAACCAAAAACTCAAATCCCAAATTTGGGGATCAGAATAGAGATCAAAGAGCAGGAACATGTAAATGACATATTAGCACAAAGAAAATTGAAGCTAGTGGAAGTAAAATAATGGGGGAAACAAAAGAAGCATGTTTAAAGAATGCAGAATGAAGAAGAGAAAAGCTTTTAAAAAGTGATTCACAGAATCACAGGTAATTCAGGTTGGAAGAGACCTCAGGTCAGACCTGGTTACTCAGGACTTTGCCCATCCAGACCCTGAAAACTTCCAAGGACAGAGACCACACAGTTTCCTAGTTAGCCTATCTCACTGCTGAGCTGTCCTCTAGGAAAAAAGTCATTCCTCTTATACAGTCTAAACCACTCTTATTTCAACTTTTCCAAGTTGCCTTTCATCTTTCCATCATGCACATCTGTGAAGAGCCTGGCTCCATCCCCCTCATAATATCCCCACGGGCACTGGTGGACAGCTGTCAGGTGCCCCCCCCCACAACTCTTGTCCCTCATCCTCTCCCCATGGGGGAGACAGTACTGTTGATATCATCTAATGAGTGCTGAGCAGAAGGAGATAAGCCCTGCCTGTATCAGCTGGCCTTTGCAAGCCAATGCTGTTGGCCACCTTTGCTGACTGAGGTTCAGCACAGTGTCCACCAAACCCCAGGACCTCTCCTGCAGCGCTGGTCCCAGCCTGTCTGTTCCTATCCTGTGCTGGTTTTTTGTCCTGGGGCAGTACTTGGCATTTATCCTTGTTCAGTTGCAGAAGGTCCTTGTTGGCCCATTCCTCTAGGCTATCCAGGTCCCTCCAGATTCAATCGAGTTGTCTCCCCGGTTTGGTGTCATTCACACACTTAATGAGTGTGTGCTCCTTTACCTCCTTTGGGTAACGTGTTAAATTATAAGGACAGATCTTAGTACAGACCATTGTAGTCCTTCACTTTTATGGACCTCTATGTAAAGCATGACCCATTAACCACGATCCTTTGGGGCTGACCATCCAAGTAGCTTTATACCAATTGTCCACCCCTCCAGACCATAATGTCCTAACTTGGATGCAAGAATATGCATTAAAAAGTCAGGTTTGTAAGGTATGAATCACCTTTGGTAAAGATATGTTGTCTGTTTCTAATACCCTTCTCCTCCATGTGCCCAGAAATATTTTTCTAAACGGCTCACTCCATGATTTTCCCAGGGCCCAAACTGAAGCTGTGCAGACTGCATTTCTCTGGCTTGACTTTTGTCTGTTTCTGAAGGCAAGTAAATCATGTGCATTTCTTCAGGTGTTGCAGACCTCCCCTGGTCTCCACAACCTTCCAAAAGTAATAGCCTTGGAAGGATATGAGTTTGTTCTCTTACCTCCAAGGTGGATGCAGCAAAAGCTAGACAAGCAATATCTTTAGATCCAAAGGGTGTTAGCCAGTCTTGGTGGTACTCAGTTCTGCCAAGAGCCATGCCTTTTCAAAAGCAGTAGGAAAGAGGACAGTCTTTCCTATGGATGAATAGTTCCACTGACCATCTGGCAAAACTGATACATGATTTTGCACTTCATTTTAAGTTTTTCTTCTGCTGTGGGAATAAGTTCTTTCATTCAGAATAAAATGTCCAGGGGATCTTCAATGGGACATCTATTTGGGATTCAGTGATAAATAAGGAGCAGGCACATCAGTCAAAGTTTAGTTATACAGAACTGGATTAGCCTTTGAACAACAGAGAAAAAAAAAATCTGCCAAGAGCAAAACTGAGCACTTAAATCTTAACTTGGCACCCGATCAAGATGTTTTAAATGGGGCTAAAGGACAAGTCCTTCCCTAAATAACAAAATCAGTTTGAGAAGAGACAACTCATTTGTTACTTCAGTCATCCCAAGAGCTCAAAGTGACAATGGATAAATGATGACAAATGGAAGGATTGGTGTCAACCCTTCAGTTATTGCTTACGATACAGGTTCAGTGTTACACATTGTTGGTTGAATAAAGCACCAATATTTCTGAGACTTGTTGGTCAGTGACTATAAATAAACTGTGCTACAGGTACATGGATTGCTGGTCTGCAAAACAAAGTACTGTGACAAACAATGTATCACAGATAAACACAGAAAAAAATCAATGTCTTTACAGAACTAGGAAGGAAGAAAAAATAAAAGGAAACCAAAAGTTTATTAAATAATCCACAGTGATTACTTCAGGAATATTAAAAAATAACAGTGATCTGAAGAATGCACAGTGGTTACTACTGAAAAAAAGTTTACTTATTTTTTTCTTTTATAAATTAAAAGCTAAATGGCATGTCTACAGAATTAGCAGTACTACTCATCTTGGCCATGATGGTTATGAGAATATCTACCAAAGAAATCTTAAAGCTTCCTAACGCTGTACATGAAACAGTAGTATCACTTTCAAGCTGACACTGCCTCAGTGGCTTCCAAGAAGGTGATAAAATGCTAGCTACAGTTTTTTCTGGCTATTCATTGTTCTTTAACTTAAAATTGTTAATATAAAGAATTAAATTTACTGGGATAATGTAACCCATGTCATTGAATTAGACACATTTTACAAGAAAACAACTTAACATGAGTTGTTTCATAAAGAATGTCAAGAAACAGTGGCAAGGGACTATTAAAGATGAAGTAAGATTAAAAATAGTCGGCAGGCACAGCAGAAAGGGAGGATAAGATTGAAGGTGTTTGAAAGAGTACAAAATTTATTCCTGAATGGACTTTGTGGTTCAAGTATTACAGAGAAAGTGAGAGAGTAATATATTGGAATTGTTTAAAAAGTCTTAGTTCCAGGTCAAAACAACCTAACCAAGAAATTTTATCATGCAATTACGACAGTCTACACAATGCAATAAACTCAGCTCCATCATCCTTTTAAGACTTCTGTTCTTTAACAGAAAAGTCATATATATATGTATATCTGTATCTTTGAGCTCATATATTATCTTTCACAAAATTAGCTATATATTGCTATCCAGACAATTTAAAAGACTTCAGTCAGATTAACGTGTATTATATACTGGATTTCAGTGCAGATATGTTAGCAGACTCAGATTTTAGCCCTAATTGTGCAGGTACTAACCCACCTATTGGCTGAGTATCATATTTCTTGTTCCAGTTAGACAAGGAAAACATGAAAAGATAATACCAGCAAGAAACATTGCCATGCTGTCACCAGGAAGAAAAGTAATGGATACTTACAAAATGTGTAAACTTCTATGACATGTTCATGATTTTAGCAGTAGCACAGTCTGAGATTCAACACTCAACAATATGATTTATCCCATGTATCTCTCTGGTGCTTCAGTTTGTTATTATCACACTCACTAACATATTTCAAAGCCAAAAATTATAATTTAATAAGTACATTACTTGCTCTGAAATACTCTGTTACTATTTTAAAGCATAAAATGCAATTTCCAATAAATACATTGCTAGGTCTTTCTTAAAATTATATCTTAAAGCTTTCACTTTCTGTCAACCAGATGCTGCTGGTGCATTTGCCTAAGCAATTAAAAGTTCCTTCAGAAAACAACAAAAAGCTAAGTTTTCATTTAAAAGTGACAGTATGACACAAGGGGAAAAAAAAAAAGTCATGCTCCTACTTCAATTTAAAGCATAAAGACATATTAAGATTAGATCTTAATGAATTCAAGTGCAGGCAGTCATCCAGATATCTTTCAAGACATGGGTGTTATACCACTTACTAAAAGCCACAAAGGAAATTTGTGGCAAGGTAGGAAATTAAACTTGGGCTCAGTGTAGATTCACAGTGCTTTTTATATAAACATATATTCTGCATATGAAGTGACCTTGATTAACAGGAACCTGCAGACACCACATCTGAACCAAACTCCTTGGCTTCATCACATACAAACCCACACCTGGCAAGCTGTGGAAGTCAGAAAGTCACTTACATGTCTTCTTTTGTGCCATTGGTCTAGTTTGGCACTATTTCATCCCTCTAGTTCATCAAAGTAAATTTTTAATCACCCACACTACAGTATTAGTCTCCTGCTGTGAAGGCCCTTGGTGCATCGTGCTTCTGTGCACCTTTGTACCTGGGCTGCACTGACAAGAATAATTGCTTACTAATGTTTCAGTGAAGGCTGATATTCATGCTGAGCAGAGCTGGCTGCCAGGCAAATTGTGTTAATCAAAGATCATTAACCCAAGTGAATGGAATCCTGAGTCAGCTACAACTCTGAGGTAAACCTATCTAGAATTTTTTCTAATTCTGAATTCTTTAAAGAGCACTAGAATGATTCTAAATTTAAACTAAACTCAACTGAAGTAAAATAAAATATCAGAAAAAAAAACTACCAAGCAAACAACCAGAAAAGAAGAGTTGAAATTGACAAGTCTTCCAGAATAGAAATAGAGAGGGTTAATATCTGCTCCCTCTGTCCATTGTGCCCTTGCAGGTAGATCCTTGCTTCCAGGATTGGTTTTACACACCTATATTACTTTCTGAGCTGAACTGAACTGTGCTGTATCCCCAGTTGTCCCTCAGACAGCTCTCTCCATCACCTCTGAGGCTGATTGCTCCCTCCTTCATGCTGCCCTCTGTCAGTCAATCTGCTTGAGCTGTGAGTCTACAGCTCCATGCTGTGAATTTCCTCATTGCCACATCTCAAAGTTTCTTCAGCCTGCTCAGCTGCTCACCAGAGTAGGACAAGTCTTCTCCCTTCACCAAGAGATCTATCTCACTCAATCACTCCTTGCTTTAAAATAGCAGTGTGCAAAGTTAAAAAGAAAGGAAGAAGAAAATGAACTCCAAAACACTGTCACCCAGAATGAATGTATTTTAGAGATTTCAGTATCATCCTTTCATTCTTAGCAGGAAAAGTATATAACTTGCCAGCAGGAATGAAAAACAGCCCTGCTATTCTTAGTGTTACATGAGTGGCAAATACCAGAATTACTTTGGCAGTAGGGGTGAGTGTTTAGCCTGGCATAGCAGTTTTAGGCAATTTACTTCCATTATCAAGTTGCTTCTATATACTCTACAATATCTAGCTTACTCTGGAGGAGAACTCCAGACTTCAAAAAAACAGGTTTTTTCTGATTCAATTATCAGCAATCTGACTCACTATTTTGGTAAGTAGCCTCTCCTTCTTCCTGGAATCTAAGAATAGAGTTTCTTTATTATTTTAAACTGCCCTTTTCCTGAAGGGAACACAATAAAAAAACCCAACTTTATTGGAGGTAGTATGGGTTGGGTTTTTTTTTAGCAATAGTTTTTCACTGACTCAGCTTTTATTCTTCAGACCATAGTGAACATTCAAGTAATATGTGCTGTACTATTAGCCCCAATCCAAGCTGCAACTGTAGAAAATAGTACATCACATTGAGGCAGAGTTAAACAGCTCACTTGCCCAAATGATGCATTTTCTTCCTTATTGTAAATCATAGCTGAGAAGTGGATAAAAGACCTTTATTTGGACACACCAGATTTGACTTGCATGCAACTAAGATGCTTTCCTATTCAAGCAAGTTCACTGTTCCTGAAGTATAGAGTATATCACCACATTTCTTCTGCCTAAGACCATAAATTATGATCCTCCATTTAAGGCATCAAAACTGTTCCCACATATATCTTTAAACAGGAGTTTTAGACAGGAACACATAAGAATACCCCATAAAAGTAAGAACAGAAATTTATTCAGTGTGGGATAATGATGTCAGAGGTGTTCATGTAACACTGGTTTTACTCTCATTTTCAATGTCATGGTTTTTTAAGCTTGTTATGAATGTAATACTCTGAACGTCCTCACAATGCTACCTACAGAATGGTTAGGCACTGTCTATCGTGTCTCACTGATACTATTTGTCTTAATATGTTCATCTTTTAAGATCATGAGCAATTTAACTAGGGTACAGAGGTTAAGCTACTTTTCCAGAGCACAGTCAGCTGTGCTTGACTCCACAAGGATTGCTGTTGTCCAGTAATCATTTCACTGGATAATTCACTTAGTTAGCATTTCTAAAGCTTTCCTCCAAAAACATCTTAAAGAAAGAGAGACTCTCTTTGTCTACATGGGTTTATTTGCTTTCTTCCCTTCTCTTCCAGGTACATGTCTGCTATTTCAGGTCCTTCCCCAGAGTTTTGATAGCATTCCATTTGAAATGCGGATTGACAGACTTCTTTCCTTCTCCATTCCTGTAACAGTCCAAGGCTTCACCTGACACTCCAAGATGTTCTGTCAACAGCTCCTGACAATCATGATTATGGCTACTTGATTATAAGCTTACTTGTCAGCAAATTGTTTCCCTTGGACCTTGGCAACCAGATCCTCAGACCAGAGTCTTCTCTCACGTCTGTCAAGTATGAGGATACAGGAATTTCAGAAATTGTTTGATTGGATTTTGTAACTCCTCAGGAGTAATAAACCTCATTAAAGAAAGAGGCAATAACAACTAATAATAAAAAAAAATAGAGTTAATTGTGCTGTAAGAGAGATTCTGTCTGTGGAGCTTTTTACCTTGATTCCAGGGAGATATTTTCAGGTATTTTCTGTTCACTGGTCAGTCACATGTCATTGACTACACTGGGTCCTACTTTGATATGTCACTTTATAACAGAAATAATATTTCAGGCTTTAGGCACATAGCCTTGAACTTGGAAATGCTCAATTTTCCTTAATTCATAACTGAAATTTTCAAGGTGACACTGTATTTTCTTAATACTGAAGCCTTCCACCTTTGGATGTTCAACAAATTTCAGCACAGCCCTGTAACTTTTAAGTTAACATCATGACTGCAAATAAATCAAAATATCAATAATAAGACATTTCATTTGTGGTGATACTGAAGAATGTTTTCCTTACTTTATTTTCTCCTTTTGGTTTAACAGAATGTTATATGTCCGTTAGCTAAATTCTTGTCCAATTTACATTTCTAGTAGCAGATTCTTTCATAAAATTGAGATAGGGGATATTTGCTGCAAGAGTTTTCTCAAAATAATAATAATAAATTCCATTATTTTCCTAGCTGAATTATCTGTGTTCTCATTTTGAGTCTTATTTTGTGGACCAATCATAGTTTAAATCCTATTTTTTAATTTCAATTAAATATTTAATTTAATTTAAATGCTCAATTCTGAGTATTTAAACATTATTATTCAACAAATTCCTTTTTTATTATTTGGACCTGAATGTATTATTTTGTAATGGGATAATTTACTAAGATCTTATTCTTTCACGTTATCTTAAGTGATCTGTCATAAATAAATAAATAAATTCTTACTGAAATAGAGAAGAGAGCTGGCATTAGAAAAACTTTGAGAGGTCGTGTGGTTAAAAAGCATAAATAACTTAACAGAGGGAAGGAAGAGAGAGGAGTGAATAGTTTGCTGACATTCAACTAAACTTTAATCATTCTCTTTCCAAAGAGGTAATTGCTATTTACAGGAGTTCTAGGTCATGATCCCATCTTGCATCCAACTTAGAAGAAGTACCTGAACAATATAGCACACCATGAGACCTGGGCAGTGAATGAGCACATCTTCAGGCTTCCTAAAGTGCACTGCGTCATTAAAAATAAATCAAAGACTGTAAAAGTTGACATATTGTAGCTGTTTTTCTCACCCCACCTGCTTTAATTTGACATATTTTCAGAGTAAAGTCACTATTCATTTCATATCTAAACCTGTCAAATACTTTCACTTAATACCAGAGGAGTTAAGTTTCTTAATATGGATTATTGTAAAGCTGTAGAGACCAGACAACTCATTGCATGTAATATTTCAGTAGGGAAAAAATAAAGAGTGTAACTAAGTAAACATTAAAACGCTCAAAACAGAGTAGATAGAAACTTTAATCATTCAAAATGTTGAATAAAATATGAAAAGTAATTGATACTTCATGTTCCAGATAGACTTCTCTCAGTGTTAGCAGAGCAATAACTTGTGGTTTTCTTTATTTGTTTGGGTTTTTACTTTTTCCACAGGTAGAGTGCAGAATTCTTACTTTTGAACCTGTATTCTTAGCACTTGGTATGCATAGTTAATAGTTCTTCGTATTTTCCCTAAGTAGGATGATGAGACATTTCAAAACTTGCAGTGCCACAAAATGCCAAACATCTGACAAAATCTCATTACCTCTTTCTGGTTTCCAGGAAATATCCCTCTTACAGCAAAAAAAAAAAGATTAAGGAAGCATGGGGATGTGGTTCTACCACTTGAGGGAAAGAAGAGTAAATACCTTTGACAGGCAACTCAAGCCTTCCGTATGTCAGTATGGCAAAAAGGTAGTAGTAATTTAGGAGCAGGATGCCCCTCAGACTTTGATCAGCAGGTCCAGCATGAACCTAGTTGACAAAATTTGTCAGAGAAAACCACAATCAAAGTTTTTTTTTGTGAGAGAATGTATTAGCTTTGAAAAATGCCTAACCAGGCTTCAAAACAGGCTCTGTTTTCATGTGCTAGCGGTATCTTTTCAACAGTTATTACAATAAAATCTGTAGATGCACATCAAGAAATAAGAATTGTTTCTTCCCAATCTAAGATTTTAATTTTCTTTTTAGTTTTAAAGCAATTAAAAACAATTTTTTTTTAAAAAAATGACAACTTAAAGGAAGACAGCAAATAAGAAAATAATCTGGATATATAATTTTTTTCTTAAGTAAAATCCTAAAAAATCAGATCAATGTTTATATGGAAGGGTGCTAGGCAATATTAAATTTATGAGGAATTGTCTGCTCAGCCCACAACACTGTTGAGTCTAGGAAAGAAATCCTGAAGATAAAACTTGGGCAATAAATCACGTTTTGTATTAATCGCAACATCTGTGAAATGTGTTATTACCTTGTGATTTTGATCTTGGTGAAGGTTCAGTCTCAAGCAGAGACTAGACTCCCCTGTTCATTGATAATATTCATTGTTTTAATAAATTAAGTTATCGTTGAGTCAAAGTTGCAGAGAAGAATGCAACTACCCAGACAGCAAGGGCAAAATCTCGTGGAGCATCATGAATCTGATCTGCTTTGCTCATTATGCATTCACTGTGGAAAATGGTGAACTGAAACTATGCATTTCCATGAATCTCACCATGTAGGAAAGCTGCAGGTGTCTAAGCAAGTTGAAAGTCTCCAATATCACAACCAAAACCTTCAATTCTACATCCACTGAATAAGGTGATTGTCATGATTACCTTTGATCTGCAACCTGCTTTTACAATAGGGGGGACTGATGGACCTCATGGCTGTATAAGGGAGTTTAATAAAATGAAATAAGCTCAACTGGAACAGAGAGAGATGAATAGCTCTGTTAAGAGATAGACACAGCTGGCTTCTTCCTTTGATATCTAGCAGACGTAATGGCACCAACAAGCATTGCCAGGCTTGAGCAACTTAGATGTGGAGAAATGGACACTAGTAATACATCTGAGGAAGAACAGAGGAAGCAGACATGGGAACTGCAGAACTGTAGCTAGTACTCAACTTCAAATTTGCTTTCTAGTATCATACCAGAATTGAGACCACAGAATATGCAACTACATCAGACTCTGCTGACCAAAGTACAGTTTTATTACATCCACTAGAAACATCCAGGTCACAATAGCTATGGTTAGACCTAAGAACTGTCTGTTTTTAAAACTCATGCCAGCAGAGCTCCAAGTAGAACTTCATTATCTCCTAGCAAAACACTGATATACTGCATGGACTCCAGTAGTAGACAGCAATAAATATTCATGCTAGGTAAAAGATTAAATTCTGGCTTTCCCCAAACCTATCACCTGAATCTGCCTGTGAGAAAATTAAAGACTTGACAGGAAAAAAAATGCAATTAAGCATACTCAGGTATATTTGCATGTGCTCTGAATGAACAATAGCATACAGGGATAGTGTCAATCACTTTAGATAAAATTACGGAAAGGACAACAGAATAACAACATAGTCATTAAAAATACATTAAAACTATGTCCTAATGTTTTGAAAAACAAAGCAAAATGCCACAACAAAACCACTCCTTTCTGAATTCTAAAACTAAAATAAGAGTAAAGAAAAAAACAACAACAACAACAAAATAATTAGAGGGAAAGTTAAGGTAACAACTGATTATGTGAATTTTATGCAAAATATTTAACACCTGCCAAGACTTTTTAGATTAAATTATGAATTTAATATAAACAAAGCAGAGTTTTTTTCCATTCCTATTCAGGAAAGACAGTTTTTTCATAACTAATACTAATTTCAGGTTATTTTAATATAGAATTTAAACAATTAATCTTCTGTGACTGTAACTGTAATATTGCAAATACAGTTAACAGAAAGGTTAACAACTTATGTACATTTATTATCACTTTTATATTAACTTGATCCAAAATCAGTCATACTATATTATTTTTACATTATGTATACTCATCTGCATTGCTTTCTTTAGCAGTCGAGTGTCATTCCTAAACTCACTGAATTAATGTAACAGCAAAACAACTAGAAATACCTAATTAAATATTTCAGTCACCCTTAACGTCACAGAGTTAAGGTAATATTTTTTGAATTTAAAATATGCTAATGTAGCTGGTAATTCAACTCATTGTACACCTGTAATTTAAGTTTCTCTGTATGAAACAGCATTTTCTTGAAAACAAGATGAATTATTCAGATTTCATTATGAACTCAAACCTACAAATAATGTTTCAATGCTTTCGAACTCACAGTATGATAGCTAAGAAGCTTGCTGTAGGTGTTAATGAATGGCTGCATTAATTGTTAATTAGCAAGTGTTACAATGGTAGCAGAAAAGAATGCAGAATACATTCAGACTTTCTTCTGACATCCACTTTATAAGAGTGACTGGTATATCTAGACAACTTGATATTAATCAGTCTTTTCAGCAGACTCAGAATAAAGCCATGGTCACCGATCTGATTTGGCTTGGTCTGGGCAGGTTTTCACTTACTCCTCTGCTGGGAATAGAGAAGTATCAGGCCATCCATTGCAATACTCTAGTTCTTGTACCACACCACATAAGGATTCACAAGAGGAAGCAAAGTTATTGCACTGGGTAGGGAATATGTAAAGAAAGCCATTCATCCATCCATGATGTGAAAGCTTTCCTTGGTTCCTCCTCCTTGGGTCTGAGACTGTGAGTGGGTGAGGTAGGATCAGGACTCAGAAAGGGAATTTCCCTACTTTAAGAATCCTCTTGATTACAGATTTTTTGAGTTGCCTGAGTACAGAGTCCAAGCCACATAGTGAAACACACATGACACTGTTATTAGAACAGGACTGTGTGCCCTGAACAATTCTAATGCAACAAACTTCAGCTAGAACAAAAAAAAACAAACCCACAACTTAGTTATGCCTTTACCAGTAGTAAATATATAGTTGTATATCATCTAAACAAAATCTAAAAAATTAGAGAATTTAGAGACAGAGATAGCTANCCAATAGAATGTTGTGGGGGACTGTGTCAAAGGCCTTGCACAAGTCCAGATAGATCACATCCACAGGTTGTCCCTTGTCCACTGAGGTAGTCACAGTATCGTAGAAAGCCACTAGGTTTGTCAGACAGGATCTGCCCTTAGTGAAGCCATGCTGACTGTCTCTGATCACCTCCCTCTCCTCCATATGCCTTAGCAGAACTTCTAGGAGAATCTGCTCCATGATTTTCCCAGGCACAGAGGTGAGGCTAACAGGTCGGTAGTTCCCAGGGTCCTCCTTTACACCCTTTTTGAAAATGGGTGTGACATGCCCCTTCTTCCAGTCACTAGGAACTTCACCTGACTGCCAGGATTTCTCAAATATTATTGAGAGTGGCTTGGCGACTACATCAGCCAATTCTTTTAGGACTCTGGGGTGCATCTCATCAGGTCCCATAGACTTATGCATGTTCAGGTTCCTCAGGAGGTCATGAACCTGACTTTCACATACAGCAGGAGGGACTTCATTACCCTGGTCCACATCTTGTGGTTTTTTAACTTGGGAGGTGTTGGGAGAGAGGTTGCCAGTGAAGACTGAAGAAAAAAAGTCATTGAGAACCTCAGCCTTCTCCTCATCTGTTGTTATTAGTTCTCCATTCTTGCTCTTCAGGGGGGGAATGTTTTCTTTGACCTTCCTTTTTTCATTGATGTACCTGTAGAATCCCTTTTTGTTATTCTTTGCATCCTTTGCTAAGTTGAGTTCTAGCTGTGCTTTAGCCTTCCTGACTTCTTCTCTACAGCATCGGGCAACATCCCTATACTCCTCCCAAGATTATGACTTCTTAAAAAGTGATGGTAGGTTAGGAACAGAAGAGTTCATTATTGTTCAGTAATAAACTTGATGTTCAGTTAAAGACTAAATCATAAATTCTAATCTTGCTATTGGAAGTTTATTTCACATCAATTTAATCCTAGGAAATTCTAAGAATGAACACATTTTTACTTTAGAAGTAATCACCAACCTTTACTTATGTTTCAGACTTTGAGATTCTAAGGTGAATCGTATATATTTCATGGAAGTATTGTTCTGTGGTACCCATCTGGAAGAGAGTATTTTCTCCTTCATTGATTAAAACTTTATTGACCTTACTGTCTGTCAGGTTCTGTAAGGGGATTTTTGCCAAGCAAATTTTTAATATTGTGCTTGCCAATATGCATCAACAGATTCTGTAAAGGGTAATCGTAAAACCATGGGGAACATTTAATATTACAGCTAAGACCATGGCATTTACATTTTAACTTTTGCTTACTTTCAGATTTTCTGCAGTTACAGTGGGAAAATGAAATGCAGACAACACAAACACCCTTACATAAAACAGTGAAATGCCATGGGCTTAATAATTAAGGGATGTCATAGCCTTACTGACCATCATTTCAAAGAGAATTTCCTAAGGGAGTAACTGGAAGTTTATGATAAAATTCTTCCTACAAAAAAGGAGTTGTTGTTTTTTTCTTCTGTTGTTCTGACAGACAAATACTAATTTTTGGAAAGAGTCATCAGAAAAAGATCTTTGTAAAATCTAAGCTCTGTGCTCTGTGACAGCTTCTGGGAAGGGGCCTAAGGACCTTTCATTGGTAGGAAGCACAAAGGTATGACCACTAGTTTGTTCTGTAGGCAAGAGAGAGCAGAGGTTCTTGCCTGGCAAGAGCCACTAGCTTCTCTCTCCTGAAATCCTTCTAAAGAGAGGGCAGCAAAGGCAGTTGCAGGTGGAGATAAGGTGCAATACAGCAGCACACAGAAGAAGACTTTCTTCTAGTGAAAAAAAGGATTTTAGGGACCTTGGTACTTAAGAGTAGACATGAAAAACAATTTTTCAGAAACTGCTTTTAAATTGTACAGATGGTGAATACCTGAATAAGCATCTATACCTTGTATCTTTAAGTGAAAATCTTGTTCCTTTCTAGAGGTAAACACTCTGCAAATGTCTGTGTCTTGGACCAGCTCACCAGGCCTATGACCTCTATCACTGTTCTGTCAATATTTTTCTGTCATATTTGAACTAGCAATTTTTCAAAGAGAATTGAAGGTGAATGAAGCCATTTGCAAAATGACTGATTTTGAGATACAATGTCGTAATCTTCAGCATTTGTGTTGAGTCAGTATTTGTATTGAGGTTTATCAGTGTATTATGTATATTCTCTTTTTTTTTTTCCTTCTACTCCTAAAGCCCCAGAGCTGTTTGAGGCTATAAAAGTGCCACTCCTCTCTTTGTAAGGTATAATTTGATCCTACTCATATGTCTAATAATATCATTTATCTATCCAATTAACCTTAAAATAGTTATCTTCAGAGCAAGGGTGACTTGGAAAGACCTGATATTGTCCAGCCTACTACAGATATTTGTGATGACTAACCACAGAATGAAATGTCATGGAAAACATGAAATATGGAAAACATATGTAGTCTGGTGATGCATCAGAACTCCAACACAGGAAGTATACAAAAAAATACAATAAAGACCTTTGTCTTATTATATAGAAATCCAACAATTTTCTCTTAATATAATATGCTTCCAGTGTGTGTGTGGGGGGAGTATATATACAGTTGTTTTTTCTTCCAGATAGGAAATAACCAAAGTAAAAAGAGATCATAAAAGGGTGCAAAAAGGAGCATCGCAAACAAGGTCATATGATTATATTATTGGTTTAATTAATTTAGCTTTTATAAATGTTTGAGGCAGAGCAAACACATAGAAAGGGCAACAAGTGTTATATAAACAAGACCATATATGTTATTTTTGTAGATCGATAGGTTTCGATACATTTGACTTAAACTGAAGGTGAAAAGAAGATGTCTTGGCCGAACTGTCCTTCTTAGTCAACTTGTAAAGAGCCCTTATTCCCCACCATCATCAACAGTATTAACTTCTAGCATTTTGTATCTTCAAAGACTCATTTATAGAATCATAGAATCATAGAATCATAAAATGGTTAGGGTTGGAAGGGACCTCTGGAGGTCATCTAGTCCAACCCCCCTGCAGTGCCCAGGGACATCCCCAACTAGATCAGGTTGCCCAGAGCCCTGTCAAGCCTCACCTTGAATGCCTCCAGGGATGGGAACTCAACCACCTCCCTGGGCAACCTGTTCCAGTGTTCCACCACCCTTGTGGTGAGGAACTTCTTTGTAATGTCCAGTTTAAATCTACTCTTCTCCAATCTATCTTCCCTTATACCTCTGTCAGTGATCCTTCTCTACTAAGCGCTATACAAACACAACACCTTATCAACCTCCAGTCACAAGACAAAAGTAGAGCACTAGACTGATAGAGGAGGAAACTCACTACACTATGGGGTAACAGCATACCCAACATGACAAGGGATTGTCACGTAGTCATGTAGTCACACCAATGATTACAATATTGTGGAGGCAATTCAGAAGTAGTTCTGATTTAAGTCAGCATAAACCATTTAGCTTTTTGGGTGGTTTCTGCACTGCAGTGATAAAAACACAGAACCCAGGTATTTTAAACACAGTTTGGGGAAATATATATAAACTATCACAGGCACAGAAGCAACTGCACTTTTAATGTAAAAGTTACATTCCTGAACTAATGGAATGAAATAAAAAGTAAACATCTGGCCCACTACATGACATTGAAAGGAAAACATTCTTCTTTTTTAAAATACGACATTATTTAGTTCTCCACAAGACATAACTTCCTTTTTCAGCCTGCACCCTCCTTTCTGTATGTACCTACAACTGTCACATCAAAAGTCAGGAGGTTTATCCTTTTCCCCTAACCACTCTGCCTAAGGAACTTGACCAGTGAGAAACAACACTGAACTAGAGCAGACAGTCTGGAAGAGAGCCTAGTAAAATAGCAGGATATATTATGGTTTAGTTAGTTTAGCAAGTGCTCCTGTCTTGTGGTAAGCAAAAAATACATCACCTGAGGTTTCTATTAAAAAAAAACCACTTGCCATATGGAGTCTGTTAACACATCTGTTCAGAAAAATAGGTCACATATATGTAAATAAGGAAATTAAATCAATACAAATAATCCACTCTGCCTTCCTAATTTCTGACCCAAATAAGATGCTGACTTCTAGAGCTGTTAAATCCACTACCAAATGGCAAAGTTCCAACAGTAGAAAAATTTGTTTGTAGGAACCAACCACAAACAAATTTATATTGACAAGCATCACGAAAATACTTATACATACAGACGTGCTGCAACAGCTTGCTCAGGTGACCTCTTTTATTTTGTGCTACAGCAGTGATTACTTACAGTCTTACTCTATACCACAGTTCTTTTCTTCCCATAACAGCACTCCACAGCTATGATGACACAGCATTCATAACACACCTGCAGTATGCATGGATATATCCAAAATTGGGATAATGCCTTTCAGTTACACATACTTACATCTAGGAAATCAGATCTGAGCCTAGAGACTACACCCCTTATACCAGAAATTTAAGTAACCTTCACAGGCCCTATGCTGATTCCTCCATTTCCATCCTCCAAATCCTTCTCAGAGTCAGCAAGAAAACGGTGATGTACTAGATTATAAAAGACAAAACTCTGAATTATATTTGATGTTTTCAACTGCTCATTGTAAATTGTTGGGAAGCTTCACCTGCTCTTTATAAATTCCCTCAAACAATCCCATAACATAAGCTGAGTTTTACAATGGCTCAACTATAATGGACTTCAAATTAATACATATGTAACTATTTGCATCAAGACAAAACACTTTTTCTGCATTGCACTTTCTCAGCATCCCTTGTGATCCTGTTAATCTAATTTTGAACACACAAACTGTTATCCTGCATTAGGACTTTATTCCAGATATAATGAAAAGGTTTCATCTCAGCTGCTACTGGTTTTTACTAACAGAACTGCCTAAGAGCACTAGCACTGAAAAAAGGGATCCATGTTTGGTTGACGTGCTACAAATTTGGAGAGATCATATGTAAAGTGCAGACAGACAGGAATGCAAGGAAACAGTGACACTATACTGGTAGCATGAAGCAAAATAGCAACCTAAGCACCACTGGTATTCCACCCATTTTTATAGACTTTTTTTGTTTGGCAATGTTGTTTGGGGTTTTGTTGTTTGTTTTTTGTTGGTTGGTTTAGTTTGGTTGGTTTGTTTTTAGTAAGAGGGTTTATTTAAAGGATAGTACTAGGACAGATAACACATTATAGTAACCATAATTTTAGGGAATTTCTGCCATGTTCAAGACAGGTAAGATGAAATATGAGACTTCAGTATCCAGGACCCAGCACTGATTCACAGAATCACTTAGGTTGGAAAGGCATCCAGAGTTCTTTAGTCCAATGCCCTGCTGAAAGCAAGGTCAGCTCTGAATCCAGCTCAGCTTATTCAGGGCTTATTTGGTTGAGTAGCAAATAACTCCAAAGACAGAGATTACACAAAGTCTTTGGACAACATGTCCCAATGCTCAAGAGGCCTAACAGTGGTTTTCTTTCCATGTCCCAATGTCCAGTTGGAGTATCTCCTTTTTAATGTTTAATGAATTCTCTCTCTCCTACTGTATGCTCCAATAAAGAACCAAGCTCTGGTTTTCCAGTAATCATCTCTTTGATACTGGGAGGCTACAACTGCTTCTTGAAGCTGTTTCATCTCCAGCCTGAACATGCCCAAGGCTCCTGTTCCCACAGCACAAAGTGCTATTGGTCTCCTTTGCCCAGTGACTGGCTCACATTCAGCTCTCTGTTCTCCAGGGCCCTAAGCAGAACTGCTCCCCAGCCAGTCAGGCAATCCCTCTCTGTCTTACTCTGGAGGGTTCTTTCCCAAGTACGGGACTTTGTGTTAGTCCTTGTAGATTTTCATAAAGCTCCTGTTGATCCATTACACTAGCCAGCCTAAAGCCCTCTGAGCAGCAGCTCAGCCATATGAGTATTATCAGTTGCATTGCCCAGTTTTGTATCACTCAAAAACTTGACAAGGGTGCATTATGTCTTCTTCTCTACACCACCAATAAAGATATTAAAGAGGAAAAGTCCCAGGAGAGACTCTCTGAGGAACTCAACTTCTAAACTGACCTTCAGATACAACATGACCATCAGCTACTACATTTTTAACCTAAAGGTACATTCACCAGGATTATTAAGGGAGTGGATCATCTGCCCTACGAGGACAGGCTGAGAGACCAGGGTCTCTTCAGCCTGGAGGAGACTGAGAGGAGACCTCATTCATGTTTACAGATATGTTAAGGGTAAGTGTCGGGAGGAGGGAGCCAGGCTCTTCTCAATGTCATCCAATGTTAGGACAAGAGGCAATGGGAGCAAGTTGGAGCACAGGAGGTTTAGTATTAACACGAGGAGAAACTTCTTTCCAGTAAGGGTGACAGAGCACTGGAACAGGCTGCCCAGGAGGCTGTGGAGTCTCCTTCTCTGGAGACATTCAGAGCTGCCTGGACACATTCCTGTGTGAGCTTGTCTAGGTAATCCTGCTCTGGCAGGGGAGTTGGACTAGTGGTCCGCTTATGTGTATCACTGTAACGTGACTACACAGAGACAGGGGATGCTGCAGGAGACCATGCTGAAAACCTTGCTGACGTCAAGGTACATGGCAACTGATGCTCTCCTTTCATTCATAAATCTGGTCATTTCATCATATAAGGCAGTCAGATTGTTCAAGTGTAACCTGCCTTTGATAAATCCTTTCTGACGGTTCCCATTCACCACCTACTTCAGTGTCCAGAAAAGGTTTTCAAGAGAACTCACCTTGTGACCTTACTGGCAACTCAATAGAGGCTGACCAACCTGTTACAACCACTAACCCTGAGATCTGGAAAATGAAAGATCTCAGTAGTCTGGACAGGAACATCACAAAGCTCACCAAAACCAATGTCTTGTACCTTCAGTGGAATATGCAGAATAGAGAAGGAGCAAGAAACTTCTTAGAGATGCAGAATTAAACCCAAGAATAGCTGCAAGCAATCTGACCTAACTTTTAAATTAGCCTTGCAAAGAAAAGCAAATTGGACCAGATCTCCAAAAATCTCTTCCACACTTAATTACTTCATGATTCTATGACTGACAAATAAAAGCAACTAGAAATTGGCTGAAAAATATCAATGCAAGAGAAATTTCTTTCCCTAGTAGCATTATTATTACACATGCAATGTAAGAATAGAGGGAAAGTGTTTCATGCTGAAATATGAGAAAGTATAATAATGAAAGCCCTCTCATAAGAAAGGACATAATCAAGAATGATTATTATATTAAGTTGCAAGACATGTAACTTTATGCAGTTGATAAGTGCATCTAATAGGAAAATCATTGGCTTATATTTTTACAGGTTATTTATTATAGGATCTGCTTTCTCCTAAGAGATGAAGCAGCAGTATACTGTCAAACATGACAGCAATTTGACTTTGATTCCCCTCTGGCACCAGCACATCTTGAAACAGAGGAGACAAGATCAGTATAGGATGCATGCTCCTACCATTCAGCTGATGCCTCACCAAGCATTACCTCTCTACTTAACTCCACATTTCTCTCACTCCCACTGTGCATTTGTTTTACATAGATAACTCGTTTGGTTGAGAGGCTTTTTCTGGGTTCAGATTGCAATATGACACAAAAAACCCAAACAAACAAACAAACAAAAATTAATTGGTCTCAAAACAAAACAGGGAACAAAAAGAAAGCAAAAAACCCAAACCAAAACCCAGCCAACCAACCAATGAAACAAAAAGAACTTATTACTTAACTGTTTTCATTCCTATTCTAACACATGCATAATGCTATTCAAATGCTAGTAAACAGGTGGAAATTAGAATGTTGCTTTAGGATATACATTTTACTTCTGTATATATGTATATAAGTATATAAGAAACAAGTATGATGCCACAGTTAGAAACCATATTTTTGCTTATTATTTACTCTGTAGCAAATTGAAAAGAAAACACTTTCAGAAAAATTATAGAGAACCTTCTCAAGTGTAAGAACAGACTTTTTTTTTTTTTCCTATATAATTTCAAATATAACTGCGTGGAAAAGAAATTTCTGTCTAAAGGCAGAATTTAAAAAAAATAGCTTTGGTCGCATGAAGGGAAAGAGTTCTTTAAGATTGCTTTGTCATAATAGATTTAATCCTACAGAAGAATGCTTTTATTTCTGTTAATCTTAATGACACATTGTTTAAGAGATGGGAGATGGAGAAGGTTATAACTCAGTTGATGAAAAAGTATTTTATTATATTTCATCTTGAGAAAAGTCTCATCTGTCTAGTGTGTTTGAATTGTATCTACTAAACTGTATTATAAATATTTCCTAGCAGAGTTCTTGATATATATTCATTAACTTTCATTTCATTTAAGAGATTTAAGATTAGATATGGCTGGACTTTTAAGTGTTAAAATATTGGAAACTGACAAAATTAATTTGGAGAAAAAAGTTCAACAAAATTTAATACTTGATATACCTTAATAGAAAGTCTCAAATACCATAGCCTTATTCTCTGCTGATTCCCAAACATAGATCTTAATTTCAATATTTTGAAGTTAATAAATTCTGTTGGGTTATGATTGAATTGCTGTCATTTTATAATAGGTTCTGTAAGCCTTATGGGAAATTCCAGGAATCATTCTGAAATTTTATGTTTTAATTTAAATTCTATTTGTTAAATTTCCACTTGCAATCTCTAGTTGGGAAGGACATGTTTTAATACTAAATATACTTTTGGAGAATTTTGTGATACTTTGTTGGCTTGCAAATATGCCACTAAAAAGAGAAAAGTTAATGATGCTGTGGAAGTGTCGAATTTTCTTTCAAAATCTTTTACAGAAATATCAACCAATGGAGTGTTTGTGCAAATTAGCTAAGGGTACTTGAAAGAACAAAAGGTGAAGATTGTGTTTATTGGGTGGGGTTGGAGAATAAATTGTCATTTCAAAAGTTCTTGCATCTTTCTATGCCTCTGTTTACATGGACAGCTTAACTCGGTTTAACTTTAGAAAAAACACCTGATATGCTTTACCTCCCCACAGTAACTTGAGCCAAACCCTTCTAAGGCTCTTGAGAACTCTGTTTGTACATCAGCTCCTGAGTTTGAAGATTTCCTGGCCATGCTGTTTCAATCTCCAGAGAACATGCATGAAACTATTCCATGGTTGATGTGGGCAGGCTTATAGTAGGACAGACTGTCACTCCAGGTTAGTTTAGCCTGTATGAAAACAGTTAAAAGCTGTGAGATAACTGCATGTAGAGCTCCTTTATATTCCCAGAAGTGTTTTCTGTGTCACACAGAAATAACATGAAGAGTCTTATTAAGGTACCTAAAACATGTATATTTAATACAACTTCAGGGGACCAGGTTGCAACATATACAACATGGGATATATTGCTCTAGACCTAAGTCCAGGAGGGACAGATGAAGGCCATCTGGAGTGCAAGAGGACATCTAAGGTGACTCTAGGGTTACACATGCAAATAGCTTCTCTGTTGTCATAGAAGGGTTTAGGGAAAAAAAAATAAATCAAGTTTTAAGGGTATCGCTAAATAAAAGCTTTTTGTTTAAGATAAAACACACTGGGATGTGAAATGCCCATCAGCAAAGCTTGCATAGATTCTGTGCAGTCCTAAAAACTGTGTACTCCTTACTTCTCTTAGTTGATCCAGCTCTTTGCTTTATTCCTGGAGGCCAGTTTTTCATCTTTGGACTCATGGTGGGATTTTTCTATCTTGCTTCCTCTTTGAAACTGTCATCCAGTCCTAAACCAAACAGAAATTCATTCCTCTTCCCAGCTCTAGCACATGATAAGACAGCTGCAAAGAATAAATAAGCACAGCAAAATCACCTCTAACTGTGGATTCCTGAGCTTAGATAGAAATCTCTGAATATCTCTGGTTAGACCTTTTGCCACTTGCATATATTTTTCATAGCACTACTCTGCATACACTGTTCACTGAATTGCTACAATAAAATATATTGTTTTTTCCTTGTAACCAGTTTCTTCATGTTTAGTATTTACACAACCACCACCAAGTAACCCTACATTTTGTGTGACCAGTGTGCTTTTTCTTTGTCTTAGTCAGAAGTTAAGGGGAAAAAAACCCCAAACCTGAAGAGGCTTGAGCAGTGCTTTACAGGAAAAGGTTTACACATGAAAGCACAGCTGTGTTTTTTTACTGCAGATTCACAATCCATTGTAGTCTTAGGACATCATAAAAGTATTTTAGCCTTTTTGAGCTCAGTGGTTAGTTTCTTTTAAAAGACTGCGTTACTTCAGGCTGAATTCTCTTCTGAGAACAGGTTTAATCAGTGGTTACACTATCCTCTGTTGTGAGACACAGATTTGAGTGATTAAGCCTTAACATGAGTACAGCTGTAGTGGGTCAAACAAAGGTCCACCTATCAACATATCCTGTCACTGAGAGACCATATCTCAGGGAGAAAGAGAAGAAAAAAGGAAGAAAGCCAAAAAAAAAAAAGGGCAGACATTCTGTGACACTTTATTCCTGTATTTCCTCTGAGATAACAACAATGTGCAACTTGTCACAGGCTTTATCTTTGTATTTATCAGCACTTAATGAATGTTTCTTCCATAGATTACAGTAATTAATTTTTAACTTATCTAAACTTTTGCTATAAGTATTATTCCACGGCAATACCTTGCACAAGTTACTAACACCTTCTGTGGAAAAAATACAAATTTCTTACTCTTTGACTTAAATCTGCTTAAAATTTTATTTGACTCTGGATTTCTTTCTGTATCATGAGAAAGAATGAATAACCATTCTCCTCTTCTCTCACTGCCTTGGTGCTTATTATCCATTCCTTGTTCAGTCCAAAGCATCCAAATCTTTTCCACTTCTTCTTATGCAGAAAATATTTCACACTATTTATCCTACTTGTTGCCCTTCTCTGTACCTTTTCTATTTCTAATATTTTGTTATTATAAACAGAACTGCAAATAATATTCAGGTTGTGAGGACAACATGGGTTTTATACAGCAGCATAATGATATTTTCTGCTTTCCTCTCAATTCTTTTCCCAGTTCTCAAACTCTATTTACTTTTCTGACCACCACTAAACATTGAGCTGATGTTTTCAGGGTGTGACTGTGTAATCACTCCAGGATCTCTTCCCTGAATAGTAATAACTGAGTTAAAGATCTTCACTGTATATGTAGAGATGGATTGTTGTCCCAAGCAGAATTACTTTGCATTTGTCAAAAGTGAGTCTCACTTGCCCTTTTTATCACCAGTCAGTCAGTTTCACAAAATGCACCGTGTTCTTCATTCAGATTCCTTTCTTAATATTCTGAATAAATGAAGCATTACCAGCAAACCTTGTAACCTCACTCCCCAATTCTCTTTCCAGATCAGTTGTGAACAGTCTTATCTCAGCACAAACCCCTATGGAAATCAACCAGTCACTTTTGGCCATTGTAAAAACAGCCTGAGAAGGGTCCTCTTGATCTAATTAGGTACCAATGAAAGGATGTTCCCTTCTATCAAACGATAATTTGTTTTCTTATGCTTTCAGGTTTCAGTAAGTACTTGAAGTTGGCTCACTCCCTGATAACTGGCATGCCTGCTTCTTTCCAGTCATCTCACTGCAACTATTTCAGTTGGCTTCTAGGTTTCAAAATGAATAAAGCAGTTTGTTTCTTCTGAAAAGTGAAATTGGACTTGGAAACTAGAAAAGTCTTCTTTGAACTCTATACCCTACGAACAACATAGATCACTTCACATCTGATTTCAATCAAGACCCTCCTTCAGCAGTGCAGCAAATGTTGGTTTTCATGTTCCTTGAACACTGCTCTGTGCACGTGAGTGTATTACTGTTGAAAGCCTGTCAGTCTGCACACCAGTCTCAAGTCTTTGAGAAGATAGATATCAACTTGGTGCTGACAGCTATTAATACAGGACTGAACCTAGTTTGATGTAAGTTACTACATAAACAGATGTGTGCAGTGCAAACCACTATGTCAGTGTTTCTTGCCTAAAATGCTTGATCTGTATTGAGCTCCACCATATAAGCAAGCAAGGCTCATCAGAGAAGTGAGGTGAGGGTTTAAGGAAGGGATTCAGCTCTGGAGGAATCATTTTCCTATGTTCTGCCACTGCCTTAAGGAGTCAGATATACCATCCTGTGGAACTGCTTTTACAGCACAGGTGACAAAATTGGATTGGCTAAGTCTTCATTTGTTTGTTTGGTGTTAGCAGAAGATGAAGAGGGAAAAACAGCCTGAGATTGGAAGACACAAAAAGCAGTCAGTGCTTAGCATACAGGTAAGCACTAGAAGAATTACAGTAGTACACTAAAACATATATTACAATTTATTTAGCAGTAAAAAAGCAGCAACCTTTCCTCCCACACCATTATAAGCTATGCAGAGCTTGTTTCTTCAGTGACTTCACTTCTAGATCCACAGTGATATGTAAATATGATCAAGCACAATAAATGACTGTGTGCTCTTCATCCCACTTCCAATTATTCTTGGTTCAATTCCATTGACATAAGGTAAAGGTCTGGTAGATGTAACAGCTCATCATCAAAGTCAGTGCTGAAAAGAGAATAATCTCATTCCCATTCTATGTTATAACATTGCACTGTAATCAGTCAGTGATTTCCGTGGCCAAATTTTTCCCCAGTATGCACCCTGATCTACATCTTACTGACAGTTTGTATTGTTGTCACCTGGTTTTCCTCTAGACTCTTCCTAAATTTGATTTCACAGTTTAGGCTATTTGCATAGGAAATTGAACATATCCTATGACAGACAAGAGACATAGATTTGGGAGTGAGGAGGGTGGAAATGTCCTTTCAGATATCAAAATATCTGTGTGAAATCTTTCTTAAACCTACTCCTTTAATGGTTCCTTTTCCTCATTTAAGAAAAAAGTAAGCAAAAGCCCAGGTATCTTTCAAAGGGTAGGCTGTACTTAGAATACAATGAATTTAGAGTTACCCTTAGAGCAGGTAATTCAGAAATACTACAGTACAGATCTCCTCACAACTGAAAATACTTCAGCCCACAGTCAGGTGTATCAGCTGTTGCCTCTCCATTTCTATGTGTTATAGACACAACTTCTCTGTTTCTGGTGTTGTTTTTATAGAGGCCTTTTGTATATTGCTTTGAGTACGGACTTTTTTAAATCTCAGATCTGTGTTGGAGTGCTAAGCATGAGAAGATATTCCAAATAAACTCATGATCCAGAAGTTTATGTATCCACATTATCTAAGAAATCAGTGTAAATATACTAGGCTTCTGCAACCAAGTTGTCAGTTCATTGTATTTTATGTTACCACTGATCCAAGACTTTTGTTTACAAGATAGATCTATGCTTCACACATATATGCCCCACAGTTGACAACACAAAGAAACATCTGTAACTAGAACAGAGAATTTCAAACTCCCCTCACTCCCCAAAAAGCAGTTACATAAAAGCAGGAATTCCATTAGCACACCTGCATGAGGCAGCATTTACACCTCAGTAGCATCACATACTTCACAGGAGAAAAGCACAACCCATGTACTAAAATTATATAACCTTTGCTTTTCCCCCACAATCAATTCATGGCTCAGTTCAAGTTTGAAAACTTACATTGGACACAAAACATATTTAGCAAATTGAGCATTTGACCATCATCACTCTTCTGAAAAAGTAGCTCTTAGAAAAGCTTTATCTGAAAAGTATAGTCATCGAACAGAATTAGTTCTGTTCTAACTCAAACCAGCACACATGCACACAAGTATATCTGAACAAAATGTAGTGCTAGGCTCTACACCTGGAAAGAAAAAAGTTTCAAACAAGTGAAAGTAAGCAAAGGATAAACTGCATTATCAAAATCTTCAGCATCCTACATTCAATTCAGCCATCATATATTAGGGACTAATAACTAGCTCACCTGCAAAAATCCTGGTAAGATTCAGTGCCAAAACTCTGCTCAGATGTGAATCACCCCTCTAAGCTACTTGCTGCTGGCCTCAGACACTTTGACATTGATTCAAACCATCAGAAACAAATGTCCCTGCCAGTCTGGGAAGCTAAGGAAGCCAGAGAGCAACAGGAGCTGCATATATAGCGACTGAGTTCTATTAGAAGCAGGGGGAAAGCAGCATGAAACCAGTGCTGTGAAACTCTGGCTATTTTTTCAGCTTTGCAGGGAAATGTCTGTAGAAAATAAGCAGTGAAATAACCCTGTATTTATTTATTTATTTCTACCAGGAGAAATGCATTAAGAGCATAAGGTAGATACACAGAAGGTTTTCTCTCTTTTATCAAACATCTCATTTAAATTCTAAAGCACAGCAGACCTTCATTAAAATTCAATTATTGCCAGGAGATTTAGTGACAGAACTGTGACAGCTGAAGATAGGGACACTCATAGTGAGGTAGTCCAAACTTCACCGAAGATTCTTGCTCTCAGAAACACAGAGTTTGATCAGATTTTGGTGGGGTTTTTTTTCTTCCCCTCATTGTACTGGAGCTTGCAAAAAGAGATCTGTGATTAGACTGGACAGCCCTTCAAGATAGGACTCCCTGCATATTAAGATCACTTGTGAACAAAAGCCACAATAAGCACTAAAAGATCCACAGGACTACTCAAGAACAGGAAAGACAATAGTACCATAGGCACATAGCTGGTAAACAGAGTGGAGAATGGGACTAAGAAGTATTAAGCCCTGACAGAGACCTTCCATCTTATTTCTCTTCCTGCACAGCCTTTACCTGTCTCTTAGTCTGTCTGGTTTCTATCTGTGTTCTCCCAGGAGTCAGATTCCTGCTACCAATTAGGCTCATTAGGATATCCTGCAAGGCTTTGCGATCGCCCAATTAAACTAGTTACCTGATTGCAGACAGAAATGGAGGTGACTCTTCCTGTCTCAAATCTCAGCAAAGATTGCAAAATGATCTCACTGTACATAGCAGAAAGAGTGTTAACTGCTTAGGTGCTAGGCATGGCACTGGCTCAGAAAACAATCTTCTTTTGAGAATTACTTAATGTATATATGGCTACTCTTAACGGGGGTTATTTATTCATACCTTTAGTACCCCAATCATGAAGAGGAAATCACAAGTTCTTTACACCACTAACTCCTGTTATGCAAACAAAATAATAAATGAATGAATAAAAAAAAAATAAGGCATGAGAGCAGCCATAATTGCCTCCTTCCCTTGCAAAGTAAGCGACCACACCAGGCATTGGTTTGTGCATTGCTAATAATCCATACATTTTTCTAGTCACATTATATATTAACAGATGAAAGTCAAACTTCAGCCAAAGTATAGTGTAGAATGAAACAAATATAACTCATCCCAAATAACAAGCCTCTTGCAACTAAATAAAAATCAGGGCTAAGAAAATGTGCATTAAAAGTGGTGTAGTACTTTCTGAGAAAATAAATGTCAAAAGCACTACAAGCCGCATTTAAATGGACATATATTTTGTCATTCCTGTCAAAATAGAGGTATACCAAAACTGCTGGAGATTATCATTAAAACTTAATGATGAAAATTTCAGCACCACAGGTTTCCAATAAAGCTGGAGATTTTGAATGGAAAAGGTTTGAAAAGGCATACGATGAGTGACAGCTTTGAGAATCCTTGTTCTGAAACATTTTGCACCTTTGTCATTTTTCTCCTGTTCAGTGCAAAATTCATAACATCAAAGAGAATGAACATATAAGACATGATTAGACAAAATGACTATGCTTAAACTGCAGAAATAGACATGTTTTGAATTCTAATTTCTTCCACTTCTCAAATAGAATTTTTCTTATTTTTAGAAACTGGAAAAGATTACATTACTTTTAAGTAAATAGAACTCATCACCTCTACAATATTCATGTTTAGACCTGCTTCTAAGCTTCAAATAATAATAAACTTTATTTGTATTGCTTTTATTCTAACATTAAATGAAGACCAGATATTTTGGAAAGTAATAAAACAATTGAAAGTGTAACTGAAATCCAGAGAAAACATTTCTAAATCAGAATTGCATGGCAACAGCTATTTCATATGTAGCCAAGATCTGATCTAGATCTTGCTAAAATCTTGAAAGGTAAGAACCCTGCAGAACATTTAAAGGAATTTCCACATCTTTCTTTATCTGGCATTACCAGTGCCAGCTTAGTGTTTTATTTACAGAATTTTTCAGCCTGGAGAGGAGAAGGCTCCAGGGAGATTTTATAATGACCTTTCACTATATAAAGAGGGCTTATAAGAAAGACAGAGAGAGACTTTTCACCAATACCTGTAGTGACAGGACAAAGGGTAACAGCTTTAAACTAAAAGAGGGGAGATTCATATTAGATGTAAGGAATTTTTTTACTATGAGGGTAGTGAGGCACTGGGTAAAAATTCTTAGAGAAGCTGTGGTTGCCCTATCTCTGGAGGTGTTTGAAGTCAGGTTGAAACGTGCTTTGAGCAACCTAATGTAGTGAAAGGTGTCCCTGCTCCTGGCAGGGGGGATTGTAACTAGGTGATCTTTGAAGGTCCCTTCCAACCCAAACCATTCCATGGTTTTATAATTCTATGATCTGGTCACACTCTTTTCCATCATCCAAGAGATATTAGACAGGTTTCTCTTTTCCCAAAAGGCATCAAGCCACTAGGCTAGATATTTATCTGCAAAGTTTCCCTTTACTTATTCAAGCTGCTTAAGAGGCATGAAGGATTTGGGAGGTCAAAATAAAATAGAAAAGAATATTGTCATTCTTAAACTCAGAAAATGTATCTTGAAGTATCAAAAGTAAGGGTTCTGGTTTTCACTTTTTTAACTGTTCATGCATTTTATATTTGTAATTGAACTTCAAAACAACCTCAAACCCCTAACAAAGAACAAGCATCTGATAAATATTGAAAACTAAGACTATCCAACGATTCACATTCTTAATATCTACTTTCTTTCTGTCCCTTGTTAGTTTTGTTTCCCTTTCTGTAAAATGCAAAAGACCAAATACTAAGGATGCCCAATGTTGCAATCAGTAAGGTCTTTGACTTTCTAGATAAGTGTTGTAATGTGTGTAAGTAAAAATGAGAACTGACAGTACACTTGGATGACTTTTCTTCTGCCTGTATAACTGCTTAATTACTAAGAATTGTTAAGCTTAGGAGAGAATCTCATTATCTACGCTGAGGTGGTTGAAATCTCCTGCCCATAACCCAGACATGGACAACCAAGTTCTGAAGCAGAGTGGGAATTCACACATAATATTTCCCATTGACTAAAATGCAGAGTTTTGGTGACCTTTGTGAGGTGCATAATCCTCCCTGCATCCTGTGGAGAAGAGGTAAAGGCATGTGATGTTGGGTTTAAAATTCCAGCTGGAGAGCAGGTGCATAAAAATTAGGAGTTATGACACCTTACGTGAAGTTAATGGTCTTTTATTAGTTTTATCTTTTAGTGTGGAAAAATTTTAAGGTAAAATCATAAAATACACAGTAATTCTCAAGCTATGCTTGCTATAGCCAAGAAAATTATTGTTTCCCTCCTGTATGTTTTGGTTTTGTTTTATTTTTTTTTAATCTATGTATCACCAATATAATTCAATTCCTATAATAGAGAGAACAGTAGGGAAGAAATAGAGAATATCCATATATTACTGAAATCATAATTCTTTTATAGTGTTCCTGGAAATATCTATGTGACTTCCTTTCTGCAATAAACACTAAGTCCTCTAAGGCTAAGAAGAAATGAAGATAAGGGACACAAAGAAAAAGTTCTGATCATCTTCTTTGACTTTTGGTGTGTGATTTTTATTTTTTACCTTTTTTTTAAGAATTTTCTTCTAATATCTACTCTTTACTTCGTACATTTTTATTCATTCCCCAGTGTCCAGTTAGAATAGGGCTTCACCAAATCCACTTGAATGTCTCTGCCAGCATATTGATGAGAAGAAATCATAATATATTCCTGAAGAGTAATTATTAACACTGTAAGAATATAGCAATTCTACAATATAATAATGTTGCTTGTAATGGAGTAACTAAGTGAAATAAATATGCTTTTTAACATTGAGGATTATTTGAGCATAGTCTCTAAGTCTATCTGTATTGGTGGTAACATTATTGTCATATTACCTTTTACAGTAATTTATTTATCTGCTTTACACTGTGCTACTAGAAGGATGTACTCTGTATGGAGCTGTGAGGCAGCACTGAAATGCTTATTGCCATAGGCTGGCTGGAGTGGCTGAAACAAAGTAATGTGCTTAGATGGTCTCACACTAAAAATATAATAAAGCTATACCTGCTGGCTTTGGCCGGCTTTCTGGCCTAACACTTCCCCAAATCGTGCCACTTTTAGCCATCTGTCCACATAAACATATGGAAACTTTATATTAGGCTTCCAGGCTTGGCACTTGTAATGTAATTTGACATGCCTGCTGAAGCCTATATGTGAAAGATGAGGCTCATGGGCATAAGTCCAGATTACGAAACACTGCTCAAGACCTCAATTAGTGTTGGATAAACAGCTATAATAGAAATTCAAATTAGAACAAACAAGTTCTGTTCACACTGGTTTAAAGCAATTTGATCATTTGGGCTTTTGGCCATACTCTCAGATTCTAATAGCTGTTTAGGCTAGGGCTCCAGCTGCAGCATGAGTGCAGGAGCACTGTGCAGCCTCGCTGGTAGTTTCTTCTGCTGTCATCCACTCTGGGAAGGATGGCTTACAGGACCAATGTGACAGTGGTTGATGCCAGTCAGCTTGGCATCTGATACACTGTATGGTTAACTCCACATTCTGAAAGATTTGACAAATATTAAAATAATGTCAGGAGCTTTGAGGACCTTCCTGATGCTGTTTACAGTATGTCAGAGGAAGCAGATGTTAGCAATGCCCTATGTCATGACTTTTGCATACTGATGTCTTGATGTCAGGTTGTTTCTGCCTGAAATGTTCCAGTACAGTCTCATTATCTTCTCATAAATAGAGGGCCTGCTTCTGAAAAGTGCTGAGTGCCTTCAATTTCTTAAGTTCAGTTTCAGTCAAGTTCAGAAAATACTAAACTTCTTTTGGACATCTGGGTTCAGTGAACCAGGGCAATTCTCTATCTATAACAACACACACTGACAGATACCATAAATTTGAATAGAAGATCCTTACCTGACAGCACTGTTCAGCATTGTTCAGATATGCTGACGGTGTAGGGAAGACTTTACAGGCACATTTGTTCAAAAGACAGGATCCAGTAAACAAATAAAACAGATTATTCAGCTGTGCTAAGTTTATGCATAAAGCATAAGTAATGTATTGTATGCTTGGAAATGAAGTAGATGTTTACCCTCTGTTTCCAAGAGCAATTTACAAGTAGTTGAGAGCATACACGAACCTTACCATGACTGTGTTCATCCTGAACAAGAATTCTTTCTGCAGTTTGAGAGAAATACTGCGTTAACTAATAGTTACAGCAGCAGAAAGTTGTTTGATTAAAAAGTCAAACACAGAAGCAAACAGAACCCAGACTTCTAGCCCCCCTCACTGAGTTTCATGTTCTATCCAACTTTAAGACACTGAATGAACTTATCAAAATTCTTCTTCTGAAACAGCAAACACAGCCATACTAACATCCTCATTGAGCAAAGAGGTTCTTTAAAAGCCTTTTATTACAATGAATACAATACTGTGACTGCATGTGACCAATTTACTAGAAATTCTGTTGTAAAAACAACAAAAGAAATGAGAGTTTGCCTCTATTATGTGTAGGAAAACCTATGTATATTTTGCCTAGTGACTGCTTATCTTTCATATTTTAACAACTTAGATTAAAATTCTACCTACCTGATGTTCTACTATTCAAATAATAGCTTTCATAAAAAAAAAAATATAGTTTTCATTTTGCTCTTACAACACACCAGTATCTGAGAAACCTAAAAAATATCACCTCTCTTAAGTAAGAAGGATCAACTGAACAATATTGGAATTTAAAAGTTTCCACTAAAAATAAAAAGCAATAAAAGCAATCTTCTTAATGTCTAGCTATAGTGCTAAATTATAGCTTCCTAAACTCTGTCTGGTAGACTAGCTATTTCATGAACCAAAGACTGAGTTATCTGAAATAGGGGACACCAACCCATCTAGCTCTGGCTTATTAAAACCCCATCTAATTCAAATTTTCCAAGAAAAAAGCAATAAATGTTGTTTCCCAGGATTTTTTTATTACTATTAGTTCATTTCACCTGCATGGTATCAATAAATGAAGTAAGTTTTAATATTGCTATAGAATTTCTTTTGACTTTTTCAATCTAGCAGCTGTGATCTGACCTTCTCATTCATGAGAGTACCTTAATCTACCAGTTCTTCCAGAGAGTTGCTTGGGAATACTGTGACTTGAAGAGAAAATAGTGCTCAACAACTGCAAGACTGTCAGAAAATGGGACCAAGAAGAAAAATATTTTAAATAAAACATCATTATCTTGAAATAATATTTAATTTTCTTAAATTATGAAAACTTAGCTTCATTCTGGAATGAGTAAACCCTTTACTACAAGCAGAACTATTGGGATTAATAGTTACACACATGAACTGCCCTGCTGGTTTCATGCTCATAAGATACAGCCAGGGCAAGGTATGCTACAGTATGGTTCACTGTCAATGTAAATGATTTTCTATCATGCCAGTGGCAGGACATGTTGAGGAAACAGAAGGGCTTTACCCAGGAATCTAACATTTTGGGTATGATTCTTCTGTAAGATGAACACACATAGCAGATCTTCTGCATTATACTCAGTTTGTGTTAGAAAAAATGAGTCCATCACTAAGGTTTCAGGGCAGCAGAGCAAACTTAGAGACAAGGATCCACACTGAAGTTTTAAAAGAGTACTGACTAGCATTTAGTTTGCCTCACAGAATGAATAAGCAAATGTTTCCTACTTCATCTTTGTTTTCTTTAATTGTTCTATGAATTAAGATACTTAGCTATGTTTAGTGTACTGATGTTGAGCTTTACTTTCCCTTTCTGCTCATATTAACTAATTGGTTAGGTTTTTAAAAGAATTTAAGTGACCCCTTTTTTTAAGAAAGACTTCATCATCCATGCTTTGATTTAAAGGTAGTTTTAATTATCTGGAAGTTTGGATAATTTGTTGTTGTTGTTGTTGTTAAAATGATAGTGAATAATTCCAAATAATGTTTTCCTCCCTTCTATTAGTTTGGGGTTTTTCTCATGGTCAATTTACTGAAGAGTTCACTGTGTGCAACATAGTAGAACTAAACTATCCATTTTCATTCTGTCCTATTATCCTGCTTGTCCAAAACAATAGAAACGATGGTTCCCATGACTTGTTTTTCTGTCTACAGAAAAAAAATTAGGGAAACATGAAACTCTTCTTAGAAGAAGATATATTTTGTAATTTTCCTGGACCAGGGACACAGATTACAATTTTGGAGAAGAAAAGAACCGCTTATCCTTCTAGCCTACAACAGGTAATGGGGGCACAACGACCAGTGTTCAAAAGAATAATGCCTTCTGCATCCTGATGTGTCCCATGCCTTGAACATCACAAGATTTTGGAAACCTGGACACAGTCAGTGTAGCTCAGAGCCTTAGGAACATTTAAGGATAGTTAGTTACCTGTCAGCTAAGTCATGCTGATCTCAAGTATGTTGAAGTTAGTACAGTGGCATGGTGAAATGTGTAATAAAGGAGATTTCTGATGTGGGAAATCATTGTAGAGACAATAAACACAAGCAATATAGGAGTAAAATCCTGTAGAAAATGCAAAAATAACGTTAATTATTTTCTCTAGTATTGATTTTTTTTTCCTGTGGTCTTCTCTGTAAACTTACTTACTGGAAATATTTAAGACATTGAACATTTCAGTGTGGTTGACTAGGAAATTACTTTTACAAATGTCTTAGGTATTAACGAAGTGCTGGTAAGAATAGAGCTATATACATAAGTTTCCCTGCAGCCTTTGTCTCTATATAATAATCAGAAGTGAAAAGTTGGTAAAATATGTTGGCACAGATAATCACAAATATTTACACAAGGGGCTGGACTTGCAAAACCACATCCACCTAAACATCTGTGAGGAGTGGAAAATAAGGGCAATATTAATATTATAATTATTATTATCATTATCATCAGTGGCTACTAACAAAATATGAACAACAAAAACTTGTAGTTTTTATAAAAAGAAGTTGTAGTAGCTCTTCTGTTGGAGAAAAAGACCTCTGCCTGAACTTTAACTGTTTCTGCTTGTGCCACCAGTACCACAGGATCAGTGCATAGATTGAGATTACTTACGTGAGAGAGGAGCCACAGTTAAATGGACACTGCAAAAATGAGGTCCTTTCTTACCAAAAAAAAAAAAAAAAAAAGGTTGAGAAATAGAGACTAATAATGAGCAGCCAGGTCCAAACACATCCAGCAGAAGAACTGTCAGGTTCTATGCTGGTTTAAGCAGTTTGCTGGTTTTGCTACAAAAGCTAGCCTAGCATGCTGTAAGTAGAGATGGTCCAAAAATCCTGATAAATGTGCAATTTCAGACTGTTTTTGCACTGAAGCATTAGCTTCTTGTCCCTTTTATAGTTCTCTCCACCACTAATGGAATACATTCAGTAGCCTACCTCTCTTTGGTCAGATACATCTACCTTATGCCTGTCTAACCAGAATAGATATAAAGCCCACAGCCTGTGAAAGGGAGGCCACTCAGGAGCTCTCTCTGCTTAGCATAATTGGTACTAGCTATTATGGGAGAAAAGTAAAAGGGAACTTGAAGCTACTGAAAGGTCAGAATTAAGGTGGAAAAATTTCAGCTGAAAATATGAGGTTTCAATCAAAAGATTTTTTTTGAGGAATTACGTAGTCCTGGGTTAATATATTGCATTAATCTGTACATGGAGAACTGTTGCAGAAAAATGTGTGTATGTGCCAACCTATTTCTTGGTTTTAATGAAACACTTTCAGGGTATTCCATTTGGAATGTTTTAAAAGAAAATATGCTCCAAGTGCACTGAAGAAACCACAGAAAATAACTCAGAAATGAAATACTTACTTCTACGTAGAAATATTTTTGTTCAATTTATTTCAGTTGATCTACCAGACTAAGAAACCAACTATTTATACAAAAACAATTCAAGTCACTTCAAACTTTGTCTGAGATTCCTAAAAACCCCCAATCTAGACATGGATTTTTTTCATGTGGGAGTGATCAAACTCCTCCTCTCCTGTTAATTTGGTCAGATGTTTCCCCTATTTGTGAAGTTTGGATCTGGAGCATCCAGACTTAATAACACCCGGGACAACTTGCAGAACCAGGAGACATTCCACCCATCCTCAGGATGGAAGTGTTCCAGTAGAGTGACTGAAGAGAAAAGTAGAGCTGCTGGGAAAAAAACTATCTCCAGAACTAGACCACCCTTACCAAAAGCTAGCTCATTTCCACTTCCAGCTTGCCTCTGAGGAGCCCTTGGGAAAGAGAGCTGTCTGCCAGTGTTTCCCTAACGCTGACAACTGCTCATGTGGACTCTCAGAGAGAGTTAAATATATGGATGTATTCTTCCTAAATGCCCTTTACACTCATTTCACTGCTGTAAATACAGATAACAGTACATGCAGGCGAATGTATCTGCTCACAGGACTGGGAAGGAGCAGCAGGACTACTTCTACAAGATTGATATGACTGCTGTGACAAGAAATTTGGATTTTGTAGCTCATCCACAGAAGAAACCTTCAAAAATGTAAGTATGACTTACATCCCTTTTAGCAGCGTAAATAATATCTGTTAAGGAACAGATTCCAGTGCACAAAGTAACAGAGAAGAGCGTGGGCAAAGTACTGACTCCAGTTTGTCCATGTAATATAAGTATCCAGAAATAGGAGACTAATGAGTATATTCACAGAAAGCAAGACTTGTTTATCATGGTGGACTGAGCTAGCCAAATGAATTATTTGATGCAGAACTCTTTGACTTCTTCCCTACCAACTCTCTCCCCCACAGGTTTGTGTTCCCTTTTCTGAAGGCAGCATGCTGCACACTGCTAACGAGGCTCATCAGCATTCCTGCCAACATCGCTGCCTCCAGCCTCACCAATCCTTATTAGCTGAGCTCTAGGGCAGGTTGGCACCTCAGCTCCATCATGCATGGGGTCACTTCTCCATGCCAGAGCACCACAATAACGCCCCAAATTGGAACAACATCTTTTAAGCCTGCTCTGTAAAAGCCTTTATTTAAATGCTTTTTAATGTAAATTCACTGCTCATAAAAGTGAAGGAATGACTGTTCTGGCAGCCTCTGGGCATCATTTGGGAAGATGAAGTGCAGCCTTATCTGCATAACTGTGAGTGCACTATCTCTGGCTGTGACCTTGTAACCCCAGCTCCACTCCCTTCATCAGAACTAGCCCAGCAGTTCCAAATCCTGCAAATGTTTTATGGACACAGGCAAAAGTCCATTAGGGTCCAAACTGAGTTTTTCCACTTGTGGCCTAATTACAGTTTAGATTTACTGCATGTCCTGTGAGCTGCCACACGAGGCGATTTGCATTGCCTGGTGAGTCATAACATTATCAGTGTGAAGAACTGGAGAGAGATGAGGATGTTATGATGACTTAGCACCCAAGAAGTAGAAGAAGAGTTCAGTCAAACTCCTGATCCATCAGTCACCAATGGAGCCTGAAGCCCTTGAGAAAGCATACAAGTGCACTGATGACTCAGTGATTTAACAGTGTGGTGTCTTCCCTGCCAAATGCTGAGTCAGTTTTACACAATATAAATCTATCTCTCTTCTTTCCATATCCCTTCAGCTACCTCCCACTTTCTCGTTTCATAGAAATTAGGAATTAGGCTGGGGGCATATAACCATCAGCAGCCACTGATGAGAGGCATAGAAAGGAAAAGACAGGCAAGACAAAGAGAGAGGGAGGGAGAACCAATAAAATTATGCAGAAGACAAAGTGGTTTTCACCCATGCTTGATTTCTGTACTTAGTCATTCAGCCACAGACTTGCCACTATCACACACAGCCCTAGTGCTATCTCATCATTTATTGCTGTGAAGTAACAATACTAAAATTGGCAAGCAGGAAGCAAAGCAGCTCACCTATCTGAGATCTATTTAGTGGTACACAGGACTTGAAAAAAAGGTGTGACACAGAAGCTGTATTCACATGAGAGAATTTGCTAGTTTAGGTACATTTGTGGGAGCTCTCATGAAGACATAGTTGCAGCAGCTTGTGACAGTTTTTCTAACTTGCATGGTAGGAGTGTCACACTTGGAAGAACAAGGCTGGCAGTAGGAAGAGCTAAGGGGAAGTGTTTCAAATAATGAATGACCAGGATATCATACCAAAGGTCAGAAGTTGTCATAAAAATAAAAATCTACCTGGAGAGACCCAAAAGACAAGGAGCACTCACAGCAGCTAATGGAGCAGAGTATTCCTTTAACAGTGAAAACAACTGAAAGCCAAAAATCTGAGGAATGCCAAAGTGAGCCTACTGGTGAAAACTGAGTCACACCACAATAACCTTTCTTGTGTGAGTCAATGCACTGGAGAAACATTAATGAACACAGAATTTATTATTGATTAGCTAATAATGATTGCTAATAATAACAATTAATATATGTAATTTAGATGTATATAATCATGCTGATTATTATAGAACTACCTGCATTAATTATATGCAGACATTACATGAAAATATAAACTGATGAAACAGTAACATTTACAAAAAAATAAAACCAACAATGAACAGATGAGGTTCAAAATAAAAACCCACATCATTATCAGTGTCAAGTGGTGTCCCTCAGGGCTCTGTACTGNGGTGGGACCTACTAGTGACCTTCCAGTACCTAAAAGGAACTTCCAAGAAGGCTGGAGAGGGCCTGTTTGCAAAGGCCTATAGTGAAAGGACAAGGGGCAATGGTTTTAAATTGGAGAAGAGTAGATTTAAACTGGACAATATAAAGAAGTTCCTGACCACGAGGGTGGTGGAACACTGGAACAGGTTGCCCAGGGAGGTGGTTCAGTTCCCATCCCTGGAGGTATTCAAGGTGAGGCTTGACAGGGCTCTGGGCAACCTGATCTAGTTGGGGATGTCTCTGCCCACTGCAGGGGGTTGGACAAGATGACCTCCAGAGGTCTCTTCCAACCCAAACCATTCTATGATTCTTTGATTATTATTATTATATTCATAATAAACAAACCAAACACCTTCAGACACTCAGGGTCTCACATGAGGCTCAGAGTTTACGCAGCAGATGAGTTTGGCTATAGGGCTACCTTCAGCAGGCAGTGGAGATGCACCCATGGGGGCTGAGATGCCACATGTCTTGTCCCTGCTTTCCACAAAAATAGGTGCCTTCTATGCCAGTGATTTAATCTTGACTTCTGTCCTGCATAATCAGTCTCATCATACTGAAAAAGATTCAGCTGTTGTTTAATAGAAAAATCTTTCAAATGATAGATGGCATGGAACGAAAACCAAGGGCAAGAGGGATAAAGTCCTGTCATTTAATCAACATGTAAATGCTAGCTTCCAGCATTCTTTAATGCCACTTTGGCTTTTTTTTTTTTCCTTATTTTTTCAAATCATTCCTCATTATTCCAGCACTACCTAGAACATGTGCCTTTATCTGTGCCTATTAGGCCAACATCTAAACTGTCTCTATCTCAAGTACATCAGAAATATACCTGAAGGTATGCATATAATCACATCTTTCACAGGCTTTGCCCCTGGCCAGTGTATCAGACAACTTAGCAGCTCTCAATTTTTTATTAGAGAACATCATTTTAACTTGCATTGAAAATGTAGAAGAAGCTAAAAAAATTATGTGCACTTTATTCTGCAAACAAGGTTNGCCCACTGCAGGGGGTTGGACAAGATGACCTCCAGAGGTCTCTTCCAACCCAAACCATTCTATGATTCTTTGATTATTATTATTATATTCATAATAAACAAACCAAACACCTTCAGACACTCAGGGTCTCACATGAGGCTCAGAGTTTACGCAGCAGATGAGTTTGGCTATAGGGCTACCTTCAGCAGGCAGTGGAGATGCACCCATGGGGGCTGAGATGCCACATGTCTTGTCCCTGCTTTCCACAAAAATAGGTGCCTTCTATGCCAGTGATTTAATCTTGACTTCTGTCCTGCATAATCAGTCTCATCATACTGAAAAAGATTCAGCTGTTGTTTAATAGAAAAATCTTTCAAATGATAGATGGCATGGAACGAAAACCAAGGGCAAGAGGGATAAAGTCCTGTCATTTAATCAACATGTAAATGCTAGCTTCCAGCATTCTTTAATGCCACTTTGGCTTTTTTTTTTTTTTTCCTTATTTTTTCAAATCAGTCCTCATTATTCCAGCCCTACCTAGAACATGTGCCTTTATCTGTGCCTATTAGGCCAACATCTAAACTGTCTCTATCTCAAGTACATCAGAAATATACCTGAAGGTATGCATATAATCACATCTTTCACAGGCTTTGCCCCTGGCCAGTGTATCAGACAACTTAGCAGCTCTCAATTTTTTATTAGAGAACATCATTTTAACTTGCATTGAAAATGTAGAAGAAGCTAAAAAAATAATGTGCACTTTATTCTGCAAACAAGGTTCTGAGGCAAGGAAGAGGGGCTAAATACTGATGCTCAAGTGGCTGTGCTGTAATTAATGTAGGCAACTAAAAGGAAAAAGAAGAGTAAGAGAAAATAAAAAGTCCAATATTGGAAGTAACAAAATAATTTCCTCAGCATCCTTGCATTATAATTGTTGCTACTAGTTATAGCAGTAGAAAATTCCATTACTTTTATGCTTACACTCTGACCCACGATTTTTAAATAACACAATTCTGCAGCTTTTTATACTGAAAACTCATCCACTCATTATGACACTGTCAGGGGAGGCTGGAGATTTTGACAGCTGAGTTGGACATTATGCCTGAGATCTAAGAATGCACTTTTAAGTATTCAGATACACAATCAGCACTACCCTAAGAAATGCTGAAAATATATTCAGAAAAAAACAAATGCTTTCCATGCCACAACAGAAATAAATGTCTCTACCTTCTTTTGAGAGTGTCTTGACCCTTTGCTAATAAATATGTTCCAGGGCTGAAAAACATTTCCTTCCCAGGTTGATGATCATCTGCCTAGAGCTGAAAACATTTACAGATACAGCATCTCTCCTGTCAGTGTTACCTGGCCTGCATTCTGGAGACAAGGAAGAAGCAGCTCACTGAGCAGAGCCTTCAATCTGTGACTCCTTTGTGGGAAAGCCTTCTCTTTCCACTTACGGGTGGAGGGTGCTCCATCTGCTACAATGTCTGTTGTGACCACTCAGCAGACAGAGCAGGCCATCCAATTCTTGTTATTATTGTCATTGTAATTCTCCTGGGCCTATAAACAATACTTTAAAATGTTAGTGGCATTTGAATTATTTACAGAGGAAGTCAAAGTTTGATAATGACGTCCTGAAACAGAAGTTGTAAGAAAATGCTATTAAAATAAATTACAAGCACAGTGCAAAGCAAGAATCATAGAATCATCTAGGTTACTAAAGATGTTTAAGATCATCAAGGCCAACAATTAACCTAGCACTGCCAAGTCCACCACTGAACTGTGCTACTAAACACCATATCTACACATCTTTTAAATACCTCCAGAGATGGTGACTCAAAAACTTTCCTGAAATAATAATGCAAGGCTGGGCTATTTGTGATTTTATATTACACGATTCTTTGCTAGGATAATTTTATTCAAGGACCTAAACTATTTCTAACTTAATATGGTATTACATGGCATTTGTCACTGCTGAATTCAAAAACACCTGGTAAATTTAGAGCTGTTCTCTTCACTATGTTTTAGTAAGGATAATATAGTATGAATTGAAAATATTCTGATCTATGATGGTACAATAAGACTTCATATGGGACTAGTTCATAGCTAGTTTTATTTTCCTTTATTTACTTTTGAATTAGGTCCAAACATTTAATCTATATCTTGACATTTAATACTCTGTTCTTTTGCTGGTTAAGCAATGAAAATTTCCTACCTTTTCACAGTGAGTCATTGGCTTAGTAAGATTAGAAGACAAGATTCTCCTTATTCCTTGTTCTTTGTCCTAGCCTGCAAATTGCAAGGCCTCTTTGTTTGCTGTACAGATAAAATTTAGGTCAGGGACTGTGCTATATGATATAAATGGCCCAGGGGTAATTGACTTCTGGTCAATCATAGTTACTGCTCTTTTCTACTCTCTTCTTTCTCAGCACCCTTCTTCTCTCTACAGGGAAAGCAGGATTTTTGGAGCAATGAAACAAACACCAATGCATGGAGAGGCTAGTAGGATGACATTGTCCTCCTAACTTACTGTTTTTCTATCATGAGAAAACCTGACCATTTTCTGATCTATCTTATGTGCTAATGAGGATACTCATTCTCTTATTCCCCTTGTGTACTCAAGAGTCCTTCCACTGATTTATTTTTCTGACATTCAAGTTCTTTGATCCTCATGACAAATAAATACCAAGTCAAAACTTGCTTCAGAGGAAGGGTGAGAGGCAAAGAGGAAACACTATTTTCCACTTTTGTTTTTTCTTCTGAAGACACAGCATGGATGGGAACCACTGCAGCTGTTCAATAACTGCTACTGAATATTTATCTTCCTTCATAAGTAATAAGTACAAATATATATAAATAAAAGTTTGCGGAGGATGAATGCTTCCTGAAATCATGATTTTTTTCTCTCCCCTCCCCCCCATATTCTGTTAAACACATGTTACTTGAATACCTTGAAAAAACGCTGACTGTATGAACTTGTCACCCTGGGAAGTTGGATGAAAGCTAGGATAACAAGAAAAACAGTGACAACAGTTATACTTAGACAGGTGACAAAAAGAAAACTAGCAAGTATTCTTCTTTTGTGAAATGTCACAAAGAGTAATTTGCCTCAGTATCAGCATGGTATAACTCTGTCTAGGTAGAAGAGAATCTGAAGGCAAACCGAAAGTCTCCTTGTGTTTTACAGAGAAATTAATGATTTTGGATAAGTTGATGACAGATATATTAGTATTTTGCACTACAATGCAAAGAAACCAAATATTGAGTATACCTCCTGTCAGCTTTGGAAAAGTTACTTGAATATTAATGAATGTTTCAACAAAGATATTGAAGAAGAGTTAGAAATGAGAATTCTAGTAAGCTAACACTTGCCTTCTAATGTACATCAAGAAAAAAGACTAAAAGAGAGGCATTTCATGCCCTGAGAAAAGGAAATATTTCACAAATGTTTATATTTTTTTTTCAGTTCTTTAATTTAAATATATTTTTCTCATGCAAACTCTTAGGACAGTTGTAAGAAAAGACAGTTAAGAACTTGCTAATAGTCACCAAAAAAAGTTTTATTTGAATCATAGAATCATGGAATATAATCATAGAATCATTATGATTGGAAAATATGCCTGAGATCATCAAGTCCAACTACCCATCTAACACTAGCATGGTCACCACTAAACCATGTCCCCAAGCACCATATCTACACGTTTTTTATCTATACACATTGAGGAAATTCCCCTTAAGCCCTCACTTTTCCAACAAAAAAGGCCTCAAGTCTCAGCCTTTTTTCATAGGACAAGATGCTCTAGTCCCTTCATCATCTTTGTGGCATTTCATTTGACTCTGTACAATGTATTGACATCTACTCTTGTACTGAGGAGCGCAGAACTGGACAAAGCACTCAGTAGTGCTGAGTAGAGGGGAGGGATCATCTCCCTCAGTCTGCTGGCAACACTCCTCCTAAAACAGTCCAGCAAACCACTACAATTCTTTGTCACAAGTACATATTGATAGTTCACATTCAACTTCATGTCCAGCAGGACGGTCACCACTTGTTCTGTGAAGAGACTTTCCAGTCGGGTGACCCTCAGCATACATTGGTTCCTGGGGTTTTTCCTCCCCAGGAAACTTGCGCTTCCTCTTGTTGAACTTCATAAGGTTCCTGTCAGCCCATTTCTCCAGCCTTTGATGCATTTGCTTTGGATGGAACCACGACCCTCTGGTGTGTCAGTAACTTTTCCCAGTTTCACGTCATCCCCACAAGTGGATTATAATAACAGTGAAGTTTCAGAGCCAAAGTTCACAAATACATGGAGCACGGAGGGCAGTCTGGAGCCTGATGGGGCTGAGCTAAGACTTCTGAAGAGCAGAAGCCCTGAAAAGAGTGTTCACACAACTTTTTTAACCAGAGAAGTACAGAGAGAAGACACAGTGAATCCTATGTTATATCCCAAGATATGTGCCTGATAATCATTGGCCTTGGTAATGAGAATGTGTGATGATTGTCTTGAAACATTTGTTAATACTAGTAAAAATAAAAATAAATCAAGCTGTTTTGTGTACCTTTTTAATGACATTTTATACTCTTAATTAATAAAATCCATCAGATGCAGAAAAAGGTAATGATAGGATTAAGTTTCTTAAAATCACATATATCTAAACCTAAAATGTTTAACTGTCTTTATACCAACAGTATGAGGAAGATTAAAGCTCAAGGAAAAAAAAAACAACAAACAAAATGAATGAGGGAAAAAAAAAGAAAATTATCTCTCTTTTCTTAATTTTAATATCAGTTAAATTAGATATTTTCTTGGTAATTTACTGAAATTTAAAATTTGTAAAAGCTTCATCTAAAAAGGTTGTTTTTTTTTTAATAAATAAATAAAGATTTACCTTGATAATCTATTTTGGAAATTTTTATTCTGCCTGATGAATAAATATAGCAGAACTCCTTATTTAATGCTTTCACATAATCAATGTTTTATGCAGTGGTTAATTATATATTGTAAAATATGTGTGTGTTTGCACTGCAGCAGAGTTTGACTTTGTGTTCAGTTTATGCAAGTATGAGCACAATAAGAAGAAAACAAAAGGCACAAATTAGCAGAGTACTAGCTTAAGGAAAATATAAAGAAGGTTTTAATACCAATTGTATCTTTATTTAAGCACAAGCTTTATAAATAGGACAAGTGCATTGACTGCGAATGTTTAGTAGGCTGAAGAGCAAATAGTGATGAAGGCAATTTTTATAGATGCCAAGTAATTTTAGGAAAAGTGTAAAAAGTAAACAATAACATTCCATCTCGTTAGAAGTACCTGGACTTTTGACACTGACTTCAGTGAATAAGGACTTCACCTTTTCTGGGCTTGGAAAATAAAAAAAAACCAAACATGAAAAAAGCACCATTAGATGAAAGAGGTAAATTAATATGCATGACTGTTCATCCAAAATCTCAGTAATAAGGACTTTTCTAAATTACTTTGCTTTTTAAACATATAGATTACTTAACCTTAATTGGAAGATCCTAAAGGTAACTTCAGGGGGTTTTATCTTATGTTTTCCTGCAAAATAACATTATACTGAAGGTCATGCAATATTTTTATTGCGCAAGTATTGCTGCAGCACTTGGCAAGTTTTCCTTGTCTTGCAAAGTCAACCAATTCAAGAACTGTTAAATATTGTATAAGTATTATGTTTAAGATGAATAAGATATTGAAACCAAACAAAACTATATTTGTTAATTACAAAGCATCTCATTCTTGCATATTTGCATTTCTCTAGCTAAGAGAATGTCTTAAAAGGATAACAGAAACATACTTGATTAATTTGTTTGCAGTCAAGCAGCGAAGCATATGCTAGGAGTTACATTTTGACTAGGTACACAGTAAAGGACAGAGCAATCAGACTGATATATTAATTGCTTATGAATGGCTCAGATGAGTTAAAATACTTCTGGTACATTTGTACATTACCTTTATACATATATTTACATATATACATTAAAAAACCACACATACTTTAGGAAAAATAAGTGCAAAATATTCTCTGCCTTCTCTTTATATGGACACTGGTTTATACTGTATTTGTTTGCAGTTTTGTGTTTGGAGGTCTCGGGGTTTTTATTTTTGTTACAAAACTCTAATAAGTTTTACAGAAAAATACCTTTTCAGCTGCTGTATGTGATTCTCAAAAGCTTGCTAGGATAACAGAGGAACACACATCAAGCCACAGCTTGGAAAAAGTAAGAAAAGCTTTATGTAGGCAAGACATAAGCATAAATGGATTCCTTCAGGAATCAGGAAAACCACTGTAGAATCTATTCCTACAATGAAGAAGAATGTGTGAAATGTTTCCCAAGTAAAACAAGAATAAAAACCAGATAAGACAAAAAGAGAAACCAGTCATGAGTATAACTACGTGGTAGGTTTGCTTCTGGGCTTGTAGGCATCACTGAGCTTATGCAGAAACTTGCCTCTGGCTTTGTCAGATGCCACAGCTGGAAAAATATCTTCCACTTTTTGTCTTTAAGGTCCCTGAAGTCTCATCTGAAAGAATGCTCAGAGGCGGTGGAATAAACTGGATAGTGTTGCTACAATTATCTATAATACAAAGGACTAGAGATGTTAAAGTAAAATATCTGTTAGAAAAATGTTTCTGACACATGAAAAACAGGTATTGCCTGTATACTAATAAATTTATTGGAAACACAGAATGTTCTTGATACAGTACTCAATTTAACAAGCAATTACACAAAGTTTACTTTTATGCATTTCCAAGTAATTAGGCATAACCTCAAATGTTCATGCATCAGAGACCTAAAAATATTAAAGCATGTTATTAGGGGCATTGTTCAAATATCTCTTAAACACTGACAGGCTTGGGGCACAGACCAGTTCTCTAAGAACCTTGTTCCAGCATTTGACCATCCTCTCAGTAAAGAAATGCTTCCTAGTGTTAAGTCAGAACATTCTCCGATGAAGCTCTGGGCCATTCACTCATGTCCTGTTATTGGATAGCAGGCAGAAGAGCTCAGCACATCCAGCCCTTTCATCAGCTTTGTTGCCCTCCATATTTGGGGGGAAAATTCTGAAGGAAAAGAAAGGATTTGTCCTTCAAAGCTTAAATGTTTTGAAGTTTTGACAGCTGTGTTTGTAAAAAGATGTGTCAAGTGTTATGTGAAAAATCTCCAAGCTGACCCAGATTGCTTTTCTTTCTGTGCTCCCAACTAAACTATCCTTCTACTGTCACTGGAAAGATCTGGTTTTTGTGCTGGATTATCTGCAAATCCTGTTGGATTTGAACTGAACTACCAAGACAAGACTCATGCCCAAGCAACATACTCTAGTAAACTGGTCCTGTGACTTTTCCTCAGGAGTCTGTGTGTTATTTCTTCACTGTATGAAATAGGAAGTATGGAATAATGATATCTCCACTGCTTGCTGACATGGCTCAGAGGTGCAACTATTATATCAGGACAGTTTATTGGGTTCATTGTGAGGCATAAAGACTTAAACTAAAGCAGTATGAAACACAGAGAATGAAGTTTGTGTTTAGTTTTACTGTACTTTCAAGTAGGGAAAGTACTGTTCAAGTCGGTGGTTTTTAATCCACATAAAAATTAAAATGAATAAAAAGAAAGGGCCTGAAAGAAAATGTCAAGAGATAACAGTCTAATGAGTCTAATGAAGGAAAACATAATTCACAATGATCAAGAATCTTCTGATTCTATGTGTGTTTTTTGTTAAATCTGTTTGAATTTTTGCTAATTGGTTGGACATTAGTAATTTTTAAACACTTGGATTTTTAAAAAGGTCAGGATTTACAGCCCTCTCAGAGCACAAAAGAAATTTCCAACATAGAAAACTTTGTATTTTCAATGAATATTAATCTGCACTACATAAACTAAGATTGCACAAAAAGTAGTACTGGAAATTCATCACTGAGTGGAGGTCAAACCCTAGTGAGAATCTCTACAATTGCAGTCAGTACATTTCACACCCTTTTCCTGAGACCAAATCTAAATTAAGTCTTCTGCCCAGGTAGTTTACTCAACATTTTGTGGTAAATTGTATCTGTGTAGTAACAGAAAAACTTAAGTCTAAAACTAAATCCTTTTTTTTGGACTATTTTTAAGGGCTGGCTCTGTTGATGGTATTTCAGTAACAACACTAGAAAAACTGCTGTGGGTGAGACTAGAGGTCCATTTAGCCCAGTACATCATCTCTGAAAGCAGCCAAAAGCAAGTAACTTGAAGAAAAGAGCAACATGGGGCAGATATATAAGCAGAAGTATTTTTACTCCCTTTAAAAACATAAATTTGTGTCAGTTTAAATAATTCACTGGGAAGGATCTCAGTTTGAAAGGAAGAAACCAGAAAGAAGAAAAAGTGCCACAAACTTCTCTTCATGACAGCCTGCATCTGAAGGCCCTGTGAACTATGTCATTCAATCTCTCACTAGGAAAAGGGGAAGATGAAGAGATTCCAGTGGCCTGTTGGCTATCTCCAGCCATTAGCATTCAAGGACAAGGCAGCAGGAAATAGGACAGCTACAACTAAGTCTTGTATAGCAGCCAAGAAAGATCAGAATCCATGTGGTTCAGCCACATTTCTCCCACATTAGCAGATTTTCACTAAAACAATTGCTGCAGAAGATTGTGGATCACAGAAAAGGCAGACAAGTTACATATGCACAATGCCCAGTCGCCCTTCAGTAAGTAATTTCATTAGCAGGCTCTATAAAGAAAGGGTAGGAATCTAGACCTTGGTGATGTAAATAAGATTTAGGTTTAGACATTGTTTCCTTAATAAATATGACTGCAATATACTGGAGAGTTGAACACCTGTGTTTCACATTTTCAGTCATATGTCCCAAATTATGGTCTTTGTTGTATCGGTGCTGCTGTAATGATATCCAAGGCATAAGCTGGCCTTATTTATTTGGTGATAATTCCCAGTTAATTTCTTCCTACGGGTTGAGATCATTGCCCTAGTTTGAAAGAGGAGTCCAACAGCCTTTGAATATCCACAAGCATAGATAACAGGAGAAGGAAAAGGATTTTTTCTGTAGTTTCTCACTAGAAAAAACAAGATGTCAGTTACAACAATGGAAACAGCTGATGCTAGGTGTGCTTAACTTAATTATGTTGTGATTACAAGGCTGAGAAATGACTGAAGGATAATGAATCTGGAGATCAGGAAACAATTGTCACACAATACTCTTGGTGTTTCCAGGATGTGTTTCATTTCAAGTGCATCTGTAACATGATAAATACAAACGACTAACTAAGAAGTCAAGATAGATACATATATATATGTATATAAAGTCAATTTGTATAAAGTGAATTTATAGTCAAAGGACAATCAATAAAGAAGAATGCAAAAAAATGTAGGAATAAAAATTTTGTTTAATCACTTCAATGTAGAATTGAGACTTGTCAGTAAGGTTGATTAAAAAAAAATAAAAGTAAAAAGTCGTCTTTTTTTCCATCATTTCTGCAACACTGGAAAAGGCTCTTTTACTGTGGGACAACTTGGCATCATGAGATACTTGTCTGAGTCTTCTTCACTGTAAAAGAAAGGGCTGTTGGTAATAAGAAGAATCCAATTCAGGAGCTGAGAAGAGCTCATCCTTGTTTGTATGAACTCAATCCTATTTGACTTATCTCTAGCAGATAGGACACGTTTTACAGTAAAGAAAAAATTTCTAATAGGCATCAGCTATGAAGACAAGTTGCCTGCATTATTCCAGTCATTTAAGGAGGCAGAGTAAAAGAAATATATTTTCAAGAAAGACATGGATTTTAAATAAAAAGTTAATTCAAGTCTGCAACCAATATAAACCCTAGCAATGTTCTTTGGATTTGATCATTCACTATTTCCCTCTATCAATTTCTGTGCCTGTTTTAGAATAGAACACTTAGATGCACACACAATGTCATAAGGCATGTATCTTTACTTACTTGTTATTAAGATAGAATTAACAGTAACATTCATATAAAGTATAAAGTTAATATCCCTACAGACATTTCAACACAGCTGGTGTATCTGTGATTCAATTGAGAGATATAATGATTGAAAGTTAATAGTGTAAAATTAGTCTGCCTTGCCACAAAACTGATCTAAATTTCGTGGCTAGGCTTCGCGAATGAAGATCCAGGGAGGGCTTCACTCACGCTCCTCATCAGCGCCTTTTCCAAGCGCGCTGATAAAAAGAGGCTAGCGGATAGCACCCTCAAGCCTGCAAAAGGGATTTTTTTTAGGTGAGACACAGCATGCACAGAGCTGGACCCACCCTTTAGTCCTAAGGTTCATCTGCCAGGGCCTAGCAAGCTTGAACACTGGCAGCGAAGTCCTAAGGACAGAGGTTTAACCTCTTAGATAGAAGGCCTTCCAGGGCTAAACGAGCTCCATCTGCCCGGGTTTGGAATCAGAGTTGTCCTTCTCCTAGGATGACTGCCAGAAGGCTAATGAGCTCATGCTACCCATGCAAGGATTCTAGGAACATGGGTATCACTCCCCACACTTTCCCGTGGGCAATGAGTTTAATGCTCCCTCTGCTGTTGGCACAGTTATCGCACCAGGGGCCACAGCAGACCCCAAGTGATTTTCAGACTGATCAAAATTTAAAATTCAGTTTATTGCACATATGTGTCTTTCTCCACACTGCAGCACTTTTAAAAAACATGCAAATAATGACACAGTGATAAAGGTGCTTTTAGCAGAAGCCTTGAAACAGAAAAACAGGATCTGGAAGATAGGAATGAGGAGTAGAATGAAGCCCCCATAATCTAAGGAGAAATGGTTAGTGGCCTACTTAGACATGCACAAATCTGTGGGACTGGATGGGTAGAAGTGCTCAGCAAGCCACTCTCCATGATTTGTCAGCAGTCCTGGTTAACTGAGGAAGTTCCAGTTGATTGGGAAATTAGCAAATGTAACACTCATCTATAAGAAGGGTCAGAAGGAGGATCTGGGGAACTACAGGTTTGTCAGCCTGACCTCAGTGCCAGGGAAGCTTATGGAGCAGATCATCTGGAGTGCCATCATGTGCCACACACAGGACAACCAGGGGATCAGGCCCAGTCAGCATGGGTTTATGAAAAGCATGTCCTGCTTGATTAACCTGATCTCCTCCTGTGACCAGGTGACGTGCCTGGTGGATGAGGGAAAGACTGTGGATGTTGTTTACCTGGACTTTATTGTAAAGTCTTTGATACTGTTTCCCACAGCATTTGTCTGCTCACAGCTCTTTGCTACGTAAGAAACTGTCTGGATGGCTGAACCCAGAAGGTTGTGGTGAATGGATTTAAATCCAGCTGATGTCTAGTCACAAGTGTGCCCCAGGGCTCCATGTTGGTGCCAGTCCAGTTTAAAATCATCAATGATCTGGATGAGGTGACTGAGTGCAACTTTAATGAGTTTAAAGACTACACCAAGTTGGGTGGAAGTGTCGATCTGCTTGAGGATAGGGAGGTTCTGCAGAGGGATCTGAACAGGCTGGATCAATGGACCAAAGTCAACTGCATGAGGTTCAAAAAGGCCAAGTGTCAGGTCCTGCACTTGGATAGCAGCAACCCCATACAATCCTACAGGGTTGGGGCAGACTGGCTGGAAAGCTGTCCAGCAGAAAAGGACCTAGAAATGCTGGATGAACGTGAGCCAGCAGTGTGCCCAGGTGGCCAAGAGGGCCAACAACATCCTGGCTTGTATCAGCAATACTGTGGCCAGCAGGACTAGGGCAGTGGTCTTCCCCCTGTACTCAGCACTGGAGAAGCTGCACCTTGAATACTGTGTTCAGTTTTGGCCCCTCACTACAAGAACATTAAAGTGCTGGAGCATGTCCAGAGAAGTAAAGCAAAACTGGTGAAGAGTCTAGAGCACAAATCTAGAAATCTAGAAGCTGAGGAAACTGAGGTTAATTGGCCTGGAAAGAGGAGGCTCAGGGGAGACCTCATTGCTCTCTACAACTACCTGAAAGAAGGTTGTAGTGAAGTGGATGTTGGTGTCCAAACAACATGTAATAGGATGAGAGCAAATGGCTTTCAGTTGCCCCAGGGGAAGTTTAGACTGGAAATTAGGAAATATTTCTTTACGGAAAAGGTTGTGAGTCATTGCAACAGGCTCCTCAGGGAAGTGGTGGAGTCACCATCCCTGTAGGTATTTAAAATACTTTCAGAAATGGCAATTTAGGACATAGTTTAGTGATAGACTAGGCAGAGTTAGCTTTATGGTTAGATTTTGTTAAATTAAATAATTCTGAGTTTTATGTTACTTGAACAAATTGAAAATAATCAATGGAAATTGTCCAGGTTTCCTTATATTGCACTGTAATTGACCTTCAAACTGGCTCTTGCATTCAGAACAAGTGATAAACTTATCAGATATCTTCTGTTAAAGGAATATGAACTATATTATTAGAGATTACTTCAACTCGCTTTCTCCCACCTCCTGAAAACATAACAAACCAAGGAAGGGACCTCTGAAGGTCATTTAGTCCAAGCTGTAGATCAAAACAGTATCACCAAGAATGGATTAAATCAGTCCTGGCTTTGCCTTGTAAAGCCATTAAAACCTCCAGTGATGGATAGCTTGGAAGTCACCATGATCCTCAGGCTTCTTCAGCAATGTGGTCTCCAAATCGTGTGGATGCACAGAGCTACTTGTTCCCCCTCATGTACAAAACTTTGTGCTTCTTGTTGACCTTCATGAAGTTCTGTCAACTAGATTCTCAGGTTCCGCAAGGGATGAGAGCTCTACCATTCAATATGTGAATAGTTTTCTCCATGGATTTAGCTTCATCAATACTAAATGCAATCAATAATGCAATACTTTTAATCTTTTAACTCTACACGACTTATTCAATGAAAAGTACCACAGAAAACAAAACCTTTATAGAATACCAAGTAAAAATATAAGTTAAACTGTCAGGAATCCAATCTTATTAAACAAACACAAATCCAGAATAGATTAGAAGGTATTCTGTAATTTTTAATATTCTATTTTGTATAAATAATATTAATATATATATACTCTGTTTAAACATAGTATTATTAATTTAGTCTTCATTTTCTACATAAAACCTAAAGAAAATGTTGCCATTTTAGGAACTGGCATTAAGATTAGTAGTATTTCTGATATTAATTTCTGTGATAATATTGGTAAAAGTAACAAATGGATACCTCAAAGTGTTATTCACCTGTGAACATTGATTAGTAATGTCTTCTTGCTTTAATAAAGTGTAATATATAGATGTAATTTTTTGTCTGTGAGCAATCCATTCTTTTCCATTATAAAATAGCAGATGTGTAAAGAAATGCAAACATATTCTAGCTTCAGGAGAAACTAAGATATTTTTCAAAGTCATTCTGTTGAAAGAGATAAAGATTTTGTCAGATGCAATATTCAGACATCTTGACTAATTCTATTTATTTCAGAGAAGTTAAAGCTAGTTACAGGAATGTAAAGTATGTAGAAACAAGAATTACTTTTTCTTGTTGTCCTTAACAATTATCTATACTAAATGTCCATGTCAGTTTAAATTAAAACATTTATATAAATCCTCCCATGTACACTTTATATCAACAAAAATAAAAATATACTTAAAAGTAAAAAAATAACTGTCACTCATGTTATGATGTTTAAAACTATCTGAAAATTATTTTTGTTGCAAAATCACATCGCATGCAGTCCATTTTGTCGACTCTACTCATACTTGATTTGTGTTTCTAAGAAATTGGTTTTTATTGTACACATTGTATGTATTGCATATGTTTCACTGCATATATTTTATATATTCCACCGATATTCGTTGAAAGAAAGTAACTGAAAAAGAGAAGCTTCAATTCTGGAAGTTTTCTCACAGTCAATGACTGACAAAAAGTTTAACTTGCAAAAATTCAGAAACCAACCAAAATTTATGTCTGTGCTAATAAGATAATACCGAACATCTGTAAATATACATGATATTTTAACAAACATATTTACTTACAGTGATGACAAGTTTTATATAAACAGATTGACCTTCCAGCTAATTCATTTCTTGTAAGGTACTTGGTCTGCTGAGGTGTCCAAGGAGGACAGTCCAGTCCGTCTGCAGCTTTGCCATCTGAAGTACACAGAGACAACTCGCTGGGGGTGGGGGGAGGAACAAGAAAAAGAGAAAAAGCTTAACTAGGAAAAAGCAGCCTGGTACCTCTGTATATTTCTCTGGAAATGGAAGCATCTTCACAGTGATTATTTTAGTCTTTTAAAAGCTTTGTACTGTAATTCTGAATGCATTCTACACTTATAAGAGCATTTGTGTTGATATATTTATTTCTTCAGGTCGTTAGGTATTTCACAATTTTTTATTTTTTTTAAGGGAGAAAAGCGTACATGTTTTGCAGGTTTTGAAAAACTGTGCTCCTAAACTCAGAGGTCAGGAAAGTTATACTGAGCCTGGATCTATGATACAGGACCCAAAGGCAAGAAGTGTATAACTGAGATAGTGTTTCATCTTATAAAACACCTGCTTATTGTAAAAACTCATGTTGTCTTTAACTGTTTCAGATTTTACACAAAAGGAAAAATATCCAGGCTGTTCATTTTTTTTAACTCATTTCATTACTTACTAAGTCTCAGGAAGATATATCTCAAAGTAATTTAAGGGTATAAATTTGAAAAATCTAGCCCAAAGATAAGTTCACTCTACTGACAAATATTGAAATTCTTTTCAAAGCTAGCACAAAGTTTGATGTGTCTCCCTCCTCCTCTCAGGTTATATTTTTCCCATATTTGTCATTTCTTTCTCTTAAGATTCTAGCAAACTTCCTGGGCTTAGATTTTAATATTAGTAATCTTATTAATCTTTTAAACTTTCACGAGCCTTAAGTGCGAAAACAACATATGGCTGTGCAACAGAATACCTCTGGAGATTTTATACTCCTCGAAGAGCACATAAAATCTTATGTTGTGTTCATTCTTATTCATTGCTTGTCTGCCCATATTTTAACCCTGAAAGTATCAAGGTATCAGCATAATTCATTATGTTTTATTTGGTACCATCTGCACCACATGGATTGCATTCATGGAAAATTAAAATCTCCTTTCACAAGGGCAGTGCATAGAAGTTATCACAGAAACAGGTCTATTCCAGCAATGAACAGCAAGATATGTGACTCCTTCTTATACCAAGGCAGTCACAACTTTGCCAGGCCAATAAGCTGCAATTGATATATAACACTGAGTACTGAGTCAGGATTATGGTTCCTGATATCTAGGACAGAAAAAATGCAATTACAGTCAGAGATGTTTTAGAATCTAATGATCCATGCTTGCAATTTATTAAACAAGGGAGGATCCTTGTTTATATTAGGTGATTAAAGAATGACACATTGAATGCAGAATCCCTTTTAAAAATTATATCCAGAACATTAAGAATGCATAGTTAAGCATGTATGGCACTAATCACAGAATGTTAGGAGTTGGAAGGGACCTAGAAAGATCATCTAGTCCAAACCCCCTGCCAGAGCAGGATCACCTAGACAAGGTCACACAGGAATGTGTCCAGGCAGCTCTGGAATGTCTCCAGAGAAAGAGACTCCACAGCCTCCTGGGCAGCCTGTTCCAGTGCTCTGTCACCCTTACTGGAAAGAAGTTTTTCCTCATGTTACTACTAAACCTCCTGTGATCCAACTTGCTCCCATTCCCTCTTGTCCTAACATTGGATGACATTGAGAAGAGCCTGACTCTCTCCTCCTGACAGTTGCCCTTAACATATTTATAAGCATTAATGAGGTCCCCTCTCAGTCTCCTCTTTTCCAGGCTGAAGAGACCCAGCTCTCTCAGCCTGTCCTTGTAGGGCAGATGTTCCACTCCTTTAATGATCTTGGTGGCCCTGTGCTGGACTCTCTCCAGCAGCTCCCTATCCTTCT
>VWZO01007551.1:0-66282 GCA_013396975.1 Bucco capensis | reverse complement strand
GAGTCCAGGAAGGCTGGACATTACTTAGGGAGGAAATCTTGAAGGCACAGGAGCAGTCTCCATCCCTACGTGACTTAAGAAAAGCCAGCAGCACAGAAGACCAGCCTGGCTGAATAGGGACATATTGCTGAAGATAAGGGGAAAAAAAGAGAGTTTATGGCCTCTGGAAAAGAGGGCAGACCACTCCTAGTGAGTATAAGGATATTGTTAGGTTATGTAGAGAGATGATTATAAGGTCCAAGGCCCAGCTAGAAATTAATCTGGCTTTGAATGCTAAAGATTGCAAGGAAAGCTTTTATAAATACAGTAATAACAAAAGAAAGAACAAAGAGAGCCTACATCCCCTGCTAGACCCAGAAGGAAATATAGTAACAAAAGACAAGGATAAGGCTGAGGTGCTTAATGCCTTCTTTATCTCAGTCTTTAAAAAAAGTAACACCTGTACTGAGGGAAGCCAGCCCCCCAAGAATTTCTTTATTGGAAGCGTTGTCAGCATTGGAACAGGCTACACAGGGAGGTGGTTGAATCACCATCCCTGGAGGTGTTTAAGAGAGAGGTGGATGTTGTGTTGGGGAGCATCATTTAGCAAGCTGATAGGGCTAGGACAAAGGCTGGACTCGATGATCTCCAAGGTCTCTTCCAGCTGTAACTGTTCTATGATTCTGATTCTATTGAATAGTACTGGACCCAGCGCTGACCCCTGGGGGGCATTAAAAGATAGTGCTTTATCAATTTTTAATAATAAATGGTAACTAGATATATATTGCGTACAAAAGAAATTAAAAGAACATTAAAGTTGCAAAATCAAACATTCAAAAGTTAGGGAATAACAGACTTAATTAGCCCTCTTGTGAATAGGCATTATGATCGTTTTCTCAACAACACGTAGGAATTCTGTATCAAAGCCAGGAAGGACTATAAAAATCTAGTTTTCCTTGATTTCAATTAAAAGGCTGAACTACAAATGTCTATCTTCTTTTTCTACTGTCTTATTCATACCTTCTTGCTTGCAATATCTTTGTGATCCTGCAGAAAAATTGGCTACAATCAAGTATAAGACATCATTTCCTAGAAGGAAGCTACTGTAGCTGCTAGTAAAAGGAAAACTAGTATGGATACTGTAGAAGGATAATATGGATAAAGACATAGCTATATTCATGCGTCAGCTTGTGCTTTCATCAAAATCATGTATTTGCCCCAAGTCTTACTGGGCCTGTGGAAAACTTTGTGACTGATCAGTCTTTCTGTAATCCTGAAGACACACAATATGTGTTTCTCAAAAGTACACGGACAGACCACATCCATCCCTGGGAGAGGCCATTAGTCTTTATTAACTAAACCAAAGAAAGTTGTTTTGAATTTAGGCTCATTAAAGAAATACGTATTTTTTTTCTTCAAAAAGGTTGATGCTCTCCTTACTCTGCTATGAATTTTCAGTCTGCATCGGAAAGGATGATTTCTAACACAAATAAGACTAGTTATATAAGGAGAGAGTCAGAGATTCGTTGTCACAGGAGCAAATATTACTTTGACTCATAACTGCAATTAGGATTATTTATATCAATCCTTTATACTAGCAGACATCTTTCTGTTTAGCTACCAAAAAAAAAAATGCTCTGTACACAAAGGGTGTACACGTATTACACACGTGCTTACTCTGCTGTGTGCTTCATAAGCATTATTGCTGCCAAGAGAAACTGAGTCATGTTTTTCGTAGGACTAGTCTCATGCTTGGTTTGATAACCAAGCTCTTGGGTTTCTTGTCTGCACTAAGTGTCTTTGTCCCCCCTTGAGGAGAGGGGGAGGATCATCAAGAACCTACAAATCTCTGCTCTGTATGGATTTAGCAAGGAGCTAGCAATTAAAACAATTGCAGGGTACTTTCTTCTTTGTCTCAGTGCTAAGCACATTGGCATCCACCTTGACAGTTACTGCCACTGTAAACATCTAGAGGAATAAAGAGTCCAATATTGCTCAAACACCATGGAACAGTCATCAAAAGATGTGACTCCAAATTCATATACTAAAACCAGTTTCAAGTAAAATAAAACTATTTTGTGGTATCACAAATAGTGTATTAAAGTAATCACTCTTCTGAGAGAGTTAATATCAAGTCTAAATTCTTTATTTTATTCACTGCATTGTGCAGAGGAATTAAAATAAGCCTTGACACATAGCCTAAGTAGACTTGAAATGAAAATACCAAAATGCTTAATGGACATTTTTATTGCTTTATTTCTTTTGTTGGCATGCATTATTATAAAATCATCTATGTATGGTTTCATTTGTTTTGTATTTCTCATTCTACTTCAAAACCTTCATCAAAGATCAAAAGAATGGATAAAACAGCAAGAAGCTTGTACCTCTTTTCAGAAATAACTGTCACTGTATGTCTAAACAAAGTCACAATTCACCTCATTCATAGTCATTTAAGCCTTTAGCAGATGTGAGCTTTGAACAAATTTATTGGCCTTATGAATAAAGATTAGCACTTTTCTGTTCAACTCTATCAGAGAGAACATTATTCTACAGTAAATGGACATGAAATTCAACAGTGGGTTTATTTAAAATAAAATTGACCAGCTTCCTTGGCTACACTTTCACAGCACCACATGGGAGGAATTCACACAAATACTGTTAATATAAAGTTTTACAAATGTGCACCTTTATCTCTGCTTTTAAAGATCATTTCTAACTTCTGTGAATGAGGAAATGTAAAAGATGAAAAGAACATGCAGTAAAACCTACCAATTAGAGCTTTTAAATTTAAAATTACTCAACCACGTCCAGTTAGGCTCTGAATTTGTTAACCTACTAGCTAAGGGCAAAATGCTAGTACTAGGAAGGAGGCAGTCACAAGATTGAATATTGGCACCAATTTGGCTACATTTCTTAACTAGTTATAATAATGGGTTTATAGGTAAATGAGCAAAGGAAGAATAATGAAACAACAGACCATTACATTTTAGATATTGATTGAGAGCATCTAACTTCAGCAAGGATAGCTGTTGCTACCACTTTATATGACAGCTCTCCCTGTGATTTAAGCATTGTCTCTGTTATGCCTGGATGAAAAGCAGCTAGTGAGGTAAAACCTATGTAAAACTTGGTGACATTAAGTGAAAATGGAAGCACAACTTTACATACCTAAAGTGACAGAGCATATCTTCCAAAACCCCATACTTTTTTATAAACCTCAAGGACTTTTAACTTTATACATATCCATTGGCTTCTCAGATCAATAGCAGGTAAAAAAAAAAAAAAAGAGTTCCATCCTTAGGAGCCTGAAATGTCAAATACAGTTTTGCTGGATGCTGAATTGGCCAGAAAAACAACAAATATTTATAACTTGAAGGCTGTATTGGACTTGTAAATAAGGTTGAGACTCCTGAAAAAAAAAACAACAAACCAACAACAACAAACAAACAAAAGTTGTTTCAAAGTGGAAGTGCACATTAATAATAGAATAGGAAAACACAGGGGAAAATGATCTTGGCTTCTGGACGATATCATCCCCCTATGCTAATACTAGATTATAGTCAACAACTGGGGCTTTATCATCAAAGACCAGGACATTCTGTTCCCAGCTACCTATAGGCTATTGCTTTCTCTGTTATACTTTTTTTTCTTGGAATAATTTATGCTGTTAGTCCCAAAGAATAGAATCATAGAACAGTTACAGAAGGAAAAGACCTTGAAGATCATCGAGTTCAGCCTTTGTCCTAGCCACATCAACCTGCTAAATGATGCCCCCCAATGCAACATCCACCCATCTCTTAAACACCTCCAGGGATGGTGACTCAACCACCTCCCTGGGCAGCCTGTTCCAATGGCTGACAACCCTTTCAGGAAAGAAGTTCCTCCTAATATCTAAGCTGAACCTCCCTGGTGCAATTTACATCCATTTCCACTTGTCCTATGACTCTCCACTAGGGAGAACAGACCAGTCCCTGCCTCTCTACAACCTCCCTTCAGGTAGTTATAGAGTACAATGAGGTCTCACCTCAATCTCCTCTTTTCGAGGCTAAACAAGCCCAGATCCCTCAAGTCTTTCCTCATAAGGCTTATGTTCTAAGCCCTTTACCAGCTTGGTAGCCTCTGTACCCTCTCCAGCACCTCAATGTCCCTCTTGTAGTGAGGGGCCCATTAGGAACAGGGTGAGGGGAGGAAACAGCAAACTAAACCAAAAAACCCCCAACCCTACAAGACACATCTCAGTATAACACTGAATTTTAATAATTTCAAAATAAAATGTATTTCCCCCTCCCAAGACTTTTAAATAAGTAATAACAAAGGTAGTAATAATATAATAAATTATTGCCACATGGCTCTCATTCCTGATCAGGGGAATAAATGAGAGAACTAGATATGATCATTTACTATGCACAGAGGGTCTAGAGCCATTTACAATGTTTTTAAATTACGTCGTTGCTGTGAAGAATGAGTGTAACTGATATTAATTTTTTAATTAATGTTCATATTACCTGCTGACTATTATTTTGTTTGACTTTCTGCCGTTAAATCAAAAAGACCTCTAGCACAATTAAATTGTGATTAACAATAACATACCATCTAGGAAAATATCCTGTGCCCATAGAAGAACAGTGAATTTACTTCTTTGATAATCACTAAGCTCATAAAAAGACTGGTTGTTTTTAACAGTGAGGGGAAAGAGGAAGGGGAACCTGAGATCAAGGTGTGTGATGGTTAATTGCTACTGCCTGGCTGCCACAGCAGGCCAAACACGTTCTTCAAGTGACATGGGTGCAAAGCCGCCAAAATGCCTGGGCAGTTAGTTGCTCTATATGTGCATCACATTAAAAGTTGTCTCAGATACTTTGAAGAATGAAGATCAGATGATGCAGAACTGCCTGTGGGTTTGTTTATTTCGTTTCTATCTGTAAGTGACCCCAAGTCAAGCTAAACTGTTCCTAGTACCAAAGCCACTTGTGTCTTCAGAAATTATAGGTAGCTTCTACTCTGCACTGCAGTATGGATTATAGATATATCTGGTAACAGAGACTGAAGAAAAGTATTTTGTCTCCTCCAGACAACAACTCTGATAAGAAGAGCCAAGTTTAACATTCCATTCCAGGAAAAAACAAGGGTTAGGAAAGACTGAGATGAAAATCTTAATTGTTTTAACCTTTCTTTCTCCTACTCTGATACCTAACTGAGACAAATGAATGTTATTCTACTTTGGGAAAAAAAAAAGTCTCTTCTAGACACAGACTTAACAGAAGTATTTTACAAGAGATTAGGGACCAAAAAGTTGTCAGGACTGCTATGTGCCCATGCCCACATTTTATTAATCTACCATTCCTATGTCCATCATGTGTTATCTTTTAACTATCTCGCTCAGGTTTTCTAATTCCACACTTTACATACATGTATTGTTGTATGCCATTAGGACTCCTCTTTCCTCCTGTCTTTCTCAGTAAGCCTTTTTACTAAGGATCTGCTGATCTAATCAGACCAAAGACCTACTGGAGCTGGATCCTCTAATTTGTTTGAGTATCTGTGCACAGGAGCAGTCATTCAAATGGATGTTCAAATACCTTGTAGGTATTTCTGTGGTTGTCCTGGACAAGCATGATAAAATCATGTGAGATACAACGAGCTGTTGACCTGTCCTTCTTATCCACTACCCCTTGAATAAGACATTGTGAACAAGACAACTGCCTACATGCAGTAGAGAACTTTTAACTACCTTTGTTCTCTTCAGAAATGTGCTTGATACAATAACTAGCATCTAGAATCTAAGCTTCCTGGGATGTGCTGAGACTGTTACTAGAGCATGGGTGCTCCTTAAAAGAGGTAGTGAGCTTACCTACACAAGGGATGTCATCGCTTGTTTGCACTGGGCTTAGAGTATGGCGAAGACCTGGTGAGGAAGTTAGCAGACAGCTGGCAGATGTGAGAAGCAGCAGAAAAATGACACAACCCCAACAAACAGCCATCCAACAAGAAGAAATGATCAACTTGCTGAACACTCAGCTGATTTTCCATTTGGGAATTACATGACTGACAACTCTTCTCTCTAACTAGGCACTCTGAAGTGCTTTGACTACTACTACTACTACTACTGAAACAGGGATGGGAACTGCATACAGTTCCTAGCTCAAACACTGCAGAAGTACAGCTGAAATGTGTCTCTATTGATGAAGAGCCTCTGGACCCAGGAATGCAAGGCCACTAAAAATTCTGCATATGCTTTCATGTGTGTATGGCACATCCTATCTGTTCTAAACCAACTCAAAGTAGCTGACCTATCTAAGGTTCCTTGTTTTCATTTTATTTAGTTTGTTATAGGACTTCTAGTTAGGGCAAGATGTATTTTTTTTGCCTGGTTAGTTTTATGGATTTTGTTATGCAAGAGGTGATTTATTTGCTCAAGCAAGTATCTATTCAAACGCAACTATCTCTGCTTGTTCATCTGAGACCATGGCATACCACTTTGTTTTACTGTGTCAATTTCTTACTGTCTTCTTATGCTTGAAAATATTTTTTGTATAACTATGATTTCTCATTTCCTTAAAATAGAGTGGACAGCAAAAAAAAAAAAAAAAGGACTTAAATAAAACAAAGCTTTACTAAGCTCATACATATAGATAGGGAGAAATCTGAGAATAGAAAACTAAGACCTTCCAACCACGATGAAGAAAAAAATGAGCATTTTATGTTATCTAACAATCTGGTAGATGTAATCTGGAAAAAAAAGAGAAGTGTGAAATCAAAGTTTAAAATAAAATCAGAGGAAGCTTTATTGATCTGTTCGTATTTTGCTTTCTGTGTTTGTCACATAACAATGGAGTGAAAGGGAGTGTTCTGCCACCACAATTGTCAGAGCTCTGGAAAATTCAAGGCATTTGTGAACATGCCAGTAAAGCAGTGGAGAAAAAGAAGTGGCTAGCTCAAAGAATCTTAATCATTGAATGGTGTGGGTTGGAAGGGCCCTTTAAAGATCTTCTAGACCAACCCCTCCTTCTATAGGCATGATGGATACCAACTCAGGAAAGTTTTAAAGGGAAACTATAAGCAGCTGACATAACAGGGCCCATCCTTGAAGGGAGGAAGCACTAGTAAGGTCATCCATAGAGTGTGCTGTTATTTTGGAGCTGCAGATGTCCAGAGAAGATCAATGCACTGATCTGGGCTGACATTGCAGGAATTACTTCTGGACTGTTTTTTTCTTTCCAAATCCTCTTGCCATCCATGCTTCTCTGTTCCTATTCTTCTTCAACTTTCAGCAGCTTTTAGTATTCAGCAGGCACTTTGAAACAGAGTTCAGGTTCTTGGGTTCCAAAGAGGGATTATTACCAAGGACCTGGAAAAGTAAATGACTTTATTTGGTACTTTTTAAAAAAATGTAAAAAAATTAATTTCTTCTTCCACAATATGAAATCTTTATCATTTCTGAGATACTAACGTTTTTAATTTGCAAGATAGGTTGGTTGAAAATAGAAGGTGAAATTTAGAACAAGACTTATGAACACATTGTGGGTATATTTTTAATCATTTCTTCTCTTAAATAAATAGGAGAATTGCTAACTAAATTGCACAGTTGTAATGCTGAGGAATTGTACTTTCTATCCTCTTGACTAGTATGTGTTTCTACTGAGCTATAAATGGAATTTATGTATTTTTCTTGTCTTTTACTTGAGGTGTTTGATTTATTTACACCATCATTACCCCAGCTTGTGAATGTTTACAAACAAGGGACTTCAGCATAGTATTATAATTTGTACTGCATTCATAAACTAGATAATACCTACTTAGATATAATTCCTTAAATGCTGAAAATACATACTTGGGTTGACAAAAGAGTGTAGCTGACTATGTGGGACTACCTGTCTGGTGAATATCTTCAAAAGCAATGTTGCTGACTGAAGAATAAATAATTAAAATCTAGGTTAAAGTAACTTAACTTACAGTCAGAAGTAGATGCTGAAGGATATTAAAGTGTTACTATTTGAGTAGTAAGTCTATCACACAGAATCCTTAAGGTTGGAAGAGACCTTTAATATCATCAAGTCAAGTATTTGGGACTTTATTTAAAACAAAAAATTACTCTGATGACACAGTGAGCTAATTCCTTGGAACAGTAAACGCATACAACAAGATCTCCATGAAGATTTCTTTCATTTGGGATGGACTATTCTGTATAAATAGTAGGACAGTGCAGAGAATATGAAGTCAGAGATGCCTTACAGTGTAGCCAGTCCTAAGAAGTGCTAAACATGAGATCCTGCAGAGAGATGAAGCACCTGACAGGTAGTCTCAAGAAATGCAACAAAAGATCTTTGTTACACCACCACTCCTCCTAGGGCTGCCAAGTTAGAGAACTGACCCCTTCTTTTGCACTATTCAGCTCCCATAACAACCACTTCTGCTTTGTCTCACACTGATAAGCTATTCGGTTTAGAAAGTGCATCACCCCCAAAGTACAACATACTTCGGTGCTACTTCAGAGAACTGCAGAAGTCAGAAGGGAGAAAGAAATCTTACAGGCAGTAGGATTCACTCACAGTGAGTTCTGACATGGGAACTAGGACCATAAGAAAAATGATTATGGGCTGTAATATAAATATGGATTATCATCAGAAGGTGGAATCTGGTTAAACTGAACGCATTCAACAATGAGCAACTCAGATATGAGTAATACACAGCCAGAATATTTTGTAGAGTTGTTAGTTACAATGAAGATCACATCCATGAGGCTCCATGTATGGGAAAAATCCCAACAAAGTAAACTTTACAATTTCTGCAAATCTGTGCTACTTCATTCACCTCTGACTGCCACTCAACACCTTTTAGTGGTGCTTGTCAAACTGTATCTCTGGATCATGTTATTGAAAACAATTTCTGTGAATTTTTCAGGTGCTTAATTTACCTTAATTAAAAGTAATATTTCTTTTATGACACTAAGACCAATCTTAACCTAGATTATGTTTGTCCTCTGCTGCCCCTGTATGATTTATCAAGGTAAACACTTCCAGAGAAAAATACAGAATATTCTACCAAAAAACCCATATCTGTGTCATCCTCTGATAATGCTCATTTCTCTCCATTCTTCTTGAATAGGGGAGACTAAACTGGTTTAGAGATGGTGTCTAATTTAGAACTAGACATTAATCCCATATTAATAGTCTGTAATATTTACGAAATTTTTCTAGTCATTGTTTTAAATTTATGATTTAAACATAAATATTTTATCAAAGTGCTTTTACCATAGCGCTTTTAGGTGGTATTCAAGATCACTGAAGCAGAAAACTGCCATAACTGGAACTATGTAAATTAAAGTCTTAGCTGTTCACAAGGCATGAGAAAGTTTTTAAAAGAAATCCTTTATTATATTTATTAAGAAAGAATTTACCATTCACAGGTGCAAGACTGACCGTAATATGCCTTCAGAACCTGAAAAAAGTTAAAAACGCCAAAGACTAAAAGCCTACTTTTTCTAAAATATTATGGCTACTTATATACTACTACTACTTCAGATACATACAGCCACCTTTTCTACAGTTTATATTTGCATCTGTACACAAAGGGTGTACAGTTTCTACAGTTTATATTTGCATCTGTTTTAAAAGGTCACATCTGAAGCAAAATAAATCCTGTGGTGGAAATGAGCAATAGAAGAGGAAATGAGGCAATATTGTCCTTGATGATCAAGGTTATCAGCAGGTAAAAAAAAAAAATGTTAAAAAATCACAATCCAAACTGACTTAAAGAATTCTTGGAAGCACGTGCAAGTAGTAGCAGAACATCTCACTAAACTGACAGAACCTTGAATCAGTCTGTCATTTTACAGAATAATTAGCAGTTGTTTCTGAAAATCAAGTGAAACCTGACTATTAAGAGGATACTGTAAAAACTGATTGTAACTTTTGGTATTTTTGCAAATGGATCCCAAATTACATTATTGGCAGTTGTAAGGTATGCTTTGCTATTAAATATATTATCTAAATTATTATACACACACTTACATACATACATATGAAGTCATCTGGAATAATCTAGATGCCATGTCTGTAATGTGCTCCTATGAGCATATATAGAAGCATATCATAAATTAGGACAAGGAGCATCCTGCACATTTTAGGCTTAATATTATTTAAAAAAAAAAAATACTATAGCAATGTAGTGATGAAAGAAATATGCAACTAATGATAAGATGATCATTCAAAAAGGATTATTTTCAATTATTATCCAAGAACGTCCTATGAACTAAAAGTTGNGCACAGTTATCTCACCAGGAGCCTCAGGAGACCCCAAGTGATTTTCACACTGTGCCTAAGGTTGTACTGTAGTGGATGTTCAAAGAGGTATTTGGCATAATGAAGGGACAAGGACAGATGAGTCCCAGTTATTGTGAATGCAAACAAGAAGAAATAACAAATGACAAAGAATTCAGCAAGGTATCACTATAGGCAGTACTAAGATTGATCCAATGTCAAACATCATCTGCTAATCACTAGGACATGCTTGAACAACACAGGCAAAGTTTTTTGAAGATGGCTGCCTAATTAAAAAGTAACTTCAACACTTAAGGTTAGATTTATGAATCTACAAATCAGCGCCACAGTGGGTAACTTGTTGACATTCAGCTCCTGAAAGAGAAAATAAAAATCCAAAACAAAAGTGAAGAAAAGGATGATGCAATGTCTTTGTAGTGGAAGAAGGAAGCTTCACCCTTCTCCTCCCTCTCACTAGAGCTTGTGCACAAGAAAGTTACCTCCACTTCTATAAGGCTGCCTGAGACAGAATTCATATTGGAATTTGTGAATGCTTGTTGAACTCAAGCTCAGGGTCTTCTCCTGGTGACAAGGGTCAAAGAATGAGCAGTTACACTCTCTTGAATTTCAGCCCTGCACCATGAACCTCTTGTGCTCCAGGTGCCTCATACTCATATAGTTGAGGTGATAAAATCAGGTTCACTACCTTGTGTCTCAGAGAAAAGCAACAAGCACATAAGTCTGTCAGCAAGCCCTAAGGCTTTGGAGGTTTTATTTTATGGATCTGCATCTGAAAAACTTAATGCAATATTTTTGTGCTTGCTGGCCTTAGGAGATTACATATAAATACTGAAAAACAAGATGTTTTGGGGTAGGCTAGGTTAAAAACTTGTAGCCTTTACTTCACAGTAATTGCTATCACTGCACTGAAAAACTGCTGGTTTTCCTCTTTTAGAGTTATTCAGCAGTGAGAGGCTAGATGAGGTGAAGAGAGAGAAGGAGAAAAGGGAAGAAGAAAACTAGGAACAAAGGCAAGAGCTCACCAGGAAACGTTCAAATCTATGTCTGTAAGGAAAAAGTTGGTTTTGAACACACAGAAATATATGAAAAGCAGCAGTGCTGAAAAAGTCTTGAGGTAACAGTGAATAACAAGTCAGCTATAATATTTCAAATACTATACCAGCAAGGAGGAAAACAAAAATAATAACTTTGATATGATTTTAGGTGCAAACAGAGGCACATCCATCACAGATCAGACTTGCATTAAGACCTTCTCAAATGGCAGAGTTGTGGCTTAGCCCCATAATACTGAGTTCTGGGCATCTCTGAGTTTACAGAATGTGGACAATTCAGAAAAGAAATACCCAGACTAGACACACTGAACAATCCGACCTTTGAGAAAGAAACTAAATAAAGACATAAATTTTATATATCCTGGTTAATATATGTCAATGAGGGAAATCCTTGAAAAGTGTGAGCATGAAGCAGCAATAAAAATGACTTAAAGTGATCCAAGGGAGCAGAAAAACAATAAAAGGAGGACTACAAGGCAACAGGTAATTTCCTAGCCTTGAAACATATTTAGCTACAGAGCAGTCTTTTAAAGCAGTGGAAGAAAACTCATCACTCCAATAGCCTCACCCTACATTCCCTTGTTACAAGATGATAGAAAATTGCCACATCAGAAGTAAAATAATTTATATTATTCAGAAAAAAAGAATACATATGTTATGGACAGGACACATAAAAAAATCCTTTGAAAATGGTCTGGAAAAAATCATAAAAAATACATAGTAGAGAATAACATTTTATTGGCAAAGAGAATGATAAGGTGATTGAATGGAATTAACACATGTATAGCCAGCTACATTTATAACACAGATATTTTATACAACAGTATCTTTCCCTGAAACAGACTAAGATACTATGGGCATAGATCTATGACTTCCAAAAACTGAGTAGTAGAGCTAATTATAACAGAAGAGATTGTTTTTTAATCTTACATTAAGACTGCACTGCCAAGTAGAGAAAACTCATTAAATCACCACAGTGACAACAACAAATGATTGGAATCTCCCTGGGAAATAGTCATTCAGTCTTTTAAATCAGTCCAGGTAAGGGACTTCTTACCTGCCTGTGAGATAATGTAGTACAAGCCAAGAAGCCAGAATACAAGGAGATGAACAGAAGGTGAACCACTGTGGAGATACTAAAATAGAGCGGTAGCAGTCAGTCACAAGCTGCCATGCATGCAAACACACTCTAATATAATAAAGATGTTTGAGGAAAAAGATAAATGAGACAGAACAAAAATTACATTTTTTTGAAAAGGTATTTTCCTTTAGCAGCAGCAGCTTGTTCTTTCTGAAAGGAAGCTCTCTACCTTCTACCTTGTTTCAATTTTTTTTTTTTCATTTATCTGCTGCTTGCATCCAGTTAAGTTTCAAACTGAGTTGGAACCTGTTCCAAACTACCCCACAGGACTACAGGTACTTGGTGATACTCAGTTTTCTCATTTAACAACAATGGGAAACAGTAGAAAATACCCTATGGGCCTCTGACTATAAGGGCCCCTGAAGCAAGAACTGCTTCTGGTTTTGAATGTGGATGAGCTGTAGTGGGCTGTTGACTCAGTTTAAGGACAAGTGAGAAGTTAACACAACTGGGTTCATGAAAGGAACTTGAAATTAATTAAGATTATACTGCCTTGATCCCCTTTCCCCTCAAAAATGAGGTGATAATAGGCTTTATTGGATTTAATAGATGTATATTTAACTGCTGCTAAAGAATCTGAATAACATGAAAAAGGCTTGAACAGAACGGGCTCCAGAATTTCTCCTGCAGAGGGAAACACTTTGTGCAATGTGACCAAAACAGTATGGTATATTACAGCACACAAGCTGCATAGAAGCAGAAAGAACATTTCAGGACAGAAACCAACATGAAATAGATTTTAAATAGAAAGCTTATGGCTCACATTCTTTCCATGGCTAAGAAGAAACTTTGGCAAAGATTTAATGGCCACATTGCCATTTTGGTAACTACTGATTAAGAAATTTCTCAGTAGGTATTTATGTATTAAACTTGTATTATATGTTATTTCTTCATTTAGTAACATTTCTTCTTCCTTTGTGAATTTACTTAGATCTGAGCAAAGACATTGGAAATTGAGGCCCAGAAACTGTAATGTACAGGGAGATGAGGGGTTATAAAGAGTAAATTAAACAAACAAACCAGTTTATTGCCAAAAGGAAGTTGTACAGAAAAATAATCTGTGCATCCTTCCTTCACAACTCACAGTATAATTTGAGGTAAATGCAATTTGAACCAAAACATCTTTCTTTGCAATGGATGACAAACTAGGAATTACATGAACTTGGCTATGCCATATTTGATATGAGCATACATGGATATAAATAAAGTTAATTTACACATATAAAATTTGAAAGCAGTAGAGCTCCTTATAAATTTGTTTTTATCCCGTTCATTCACTAGTATGTTTTAATCAGATTGACCTACAGCATATTATCAGACAGATTCTATTAGGAACATCTAAGTTCTTATCCATTTCATCTAGAAACTAAACTAACTTCTTCCAATCACTTTAACCTAATTACTAACAGATGAAAGATGACTTGTCTAACACAATTCCTGTCAAAACCATTCCAGATCAGAAATCCAATAGGAGCTCAGAGGAAGCAACCATGATATCCTAAATGCTAACTTTGAAAATCTTGCTTAATTTGATGCTTTTTATGCTCTTAATATTCCTCCTAATAATTCTGTGTTTTCCATACTTAAACATTTTTTAGAGAGCAACTTTTTCATGTTATTTGTAAAGCTGTTTTTGTCTGAATTGGTAGCTTGTGAGTACATAAATCTTCTGTTCACTAGCAAACTCATTCAGTGCAGAACTGCTCATTCAAAATGCCTCCAGTATGAGAGTCTGGGTCAACAACTTCATCACATTTAACTGCCCCAATGTGTAAGAACATAAATGAAAATTGAGTGCTTAGATTTCATCTTCTCCATGTAGATGCTGATTTTCCCAAAAATCAGCCAGGGAGGAGCTGAGCACATACTACTATGGCTGCCTTTGGTAGGAAATACAGGGAATATGATTGTTTATGAGACTACCTAGATTTAGGTCTCAAATTTAAGAAAAGAAGAATAAATTATGACCAACATGGTTAGCTAGAGTTGGTACTGAAGAAGTACTTCTTCATGATTTTACTGAGTTACTACAAAAACAGATCAAGTGGGACAGACCTTACCTTTCTGATTTGCTTTAAACCCACTTTTGAGCCTTGTGATGCTTTAGCTCTGGCTTTATCTAGTCAAGACCTGCTGTAACTTATGACAGGGTGTAACAAAATCCTGCTGAGGTTATGATAGCTTTCAAGGAATGCAGAGGACTGAACAGATCTGACTACTTCCCTCTATTTTATAATTACAGTATCACAGTATGTTAGGGGTTGGAAGGGACCTAGAAAGATCATCTAGTCCAACCTCCCTGCCAGAGCAGGATCACCTAGATGAGGTCACAAAGAAATGTGTCCAGGCAGCTCTGGAATGTCTCCAGAGAAGGAGACTCCACAGCCTCCTGGGCAGCCTGTTCCAGTGCTCTGTCACCCTCATTGTAAAGAAGTTTTTCCTCATGTTAATGCTAAACCTCCTGTGATCCAACTTGCTCTCTCCTCCTTACAGTTGCCCTTAACATATTTGTAAACATTAATGAGGTACCTTCTCAGTCTCCTTTTCTCCAGGCTGAAGAGACCCAGCTCTCTCAGCCTGTCCTCAGAGGGCAGATGCTCCACTCCTTTAATGATCTTGGTGTCCCTGTGCTGGACTCTCTCCAGCAGCTCCCTATCCTTCTGGAGCTGGGGGCCCCAGAATTGGACACAGTATTCCAGGTGGGGCCTCACTAGGGCAGAGTAGAGGGGGACAATAACTTTTCTTGATCTGCTGGCCATGCTCCTCTTAATGCATCCCAGGATGCCAATGGCACTCTTGGTCGCAAGGTCACATTGCTGGCTCATGGTCATCCTCCTATCCACCAGGACTCCTAGATCTTTTTCCCCAGGGCTGTTCTCCAACAGATCAGTTCCTTATGTGTACTGATCCATGGGGTTGTTCTTTCCCAGATGCAATACTTTACACTTACCCTTGTTAAATTGCATTAAGTTATTCCCTGCCCGTCTCTAGCCTGTCCAGGTCACTCTGGATGGCAGCACAGCCTCCTGGTGTGCCAGCCATTCCTCCAAGCTTGGTATCATCTGCAAACTTGCTGAGGGTACACTTTACTCCTTCATCCAGATCATTGATGAATATATTGAACATTACTGGACCCAGCACTGACCCCTGGGGCACACCACTAGTCACAGGCCTCCAGTTAGACTCTGCTCCACCGACCACAACTCTCTGGGCTTATTATGTCTTGTTATGGACAGGACCACGTATTATGTCAGTAAAAAGTCATTCTAATCAGTTTTCAGAATATTTTTAAATAACATTAAAGCCACACAATACTGTTAATTCAACTAACACAAGGAGCTCAAATGAACATTGAAAGGAGGAGCTAATTAGACATGAATATTTTAGGGTGCACCTTTTTCAGAGCTAAGTCTCAAAAAGGAGGGAAATCATGAGTTAGAAAGAGTTAAGAGAATGCAAACAGGGATAAACAAGTGTTACAACAGCTTTTGCATAAGGATGAACTAGGGAAATTCTGGCCTAGAAAGTACTTGAGCCAGAAATTATTGCTGGGAGAGACTTGGAGAAACTATGATCATATAAATCTTCCAGTGTAAGCTTTTTCTCAAGAATCTGCTTTCTGTCAATGTCAGATGTGGGACAGTGAGCTGAATGGAACTTTTCCATCCTTCAGTATTCCTACATTCTTAAGATCAATGGATGCAACTCAGAAAGAAAAAGCATATGAACAAGCAAATAAATAATATTTCTCTGTTGTTACCTTTATCTATTCATACACTAGACAGACACTTCCATTTGGAGGAAAAGTTATTCTTTATTGCATTCAGTTCTGAGTGTGTGTATGAGCATGTGTATGTATGCATATGTATATATATACACACATGTATATATGACTGCACATCATAGCTGGTTTTGACTGCATTTGTATCACACAAACTTGCTCTGGATCAGATCATTTTTATTAATAAAAAAGAACAATATAGTAATTTATTTTAATTTCCTGACATTCAAAGAGATTAATGTAATCTATTTTAATGACACCTACCTGGATGAATTAAATTTCAATTAGATTTTGATTACAAAGAGATGACTAGAAGGGCTGCCACTGAAGAAGAGAGAACAAAATAGCCAGCAACACTGACTGCCCTAGACAACTGTAAACAAACCACAAACCAGAGGGCAGGATTGCTCCGTGGTATTTTCAGTGCCTTTGTGATTGTAGCATCTTTTATCATCTACACTCTGAAGAGTTATGTCTTTAGTGCTTCTGACCTCTTGTAAGGGCATTTTCTACCCCACAATTTCCTAAGTGTAGTTCAGTCAAGTGTTAAGTCAGAGTGTATATTTAGGGTTGCTCTATGTAAGGACTATGAGACAATTACCAACATGTTAAAAATAAATTAGATAAATAAAAGTTCTTGAAAATAACACATAGCAGGTTGCAAAAGGGTAAGGAATGGATATCGGGCAGCAATCCATGCCTACCTTCTCTACAGTGGATTGTGGGTTAAAAACTGGCTGGATGATCGAGCACAGAGAGTGGTTGTGAATGGTGCCACTTCCAGCTGGTGTCCAGTGACTAGTGGTGTCCCCCAGGGTTCAGTCCTGGGCCCAGTCCTGTTCAACATNAGACTGGTGAAGGGGCTGGAGGGGAAACCATATGAGGAAAGGCTGAGGGAACTGGGACTGTTCAGCCTGAAGAAGAGGAGACTCAGGGGGGACCTTATCGCCCTCTACAACTACCTGAAGGGAAGTTGTAGTCAGGTAGGGGTTGGGCTCTTCTCCATGGCAGCTAGTGACAGGACAAGAGGCCATAGCTTGAAGCTGCAGCAGGGGAGGTTTAGACTGGACATTAGGAAGCACTTCCTCATGCTATGAGGAAGATGCTAAGAGGGTGATTGGGCTCTGGAATAGGCTGCCCAGGGAGGGGGTGGAGTCACCATCCCTGGAGGGGGTTAAGAAAAGATTGGATGTGGCACTGAGTGGCATGGTTTAGATGTTGAGTGTATTGGGTCATAGGCTGGACTTGATGATCCTGGGGGTCTTTTCCAGCCTTGGTGATTCTGTGATTCTGTGAATACATAACACAGTTCTGACCTGGACATCAAGGTGACAAATCAACAGCTGCTGAAACCTAAGTCTAATCATATGTTCATATAACCATGCCTATACATGAACTGGGAAGAAAATACAGGTTCGTGAGAAAGCATATATAAAAAGCTCACGTTATAATTGAACAAAGTACAAAGAGCTAGACACTTCAGAGATTTTTCAGATAAACAGCCGGAAAAAAACCAAAAAGGCAAAAAGCAAGCAAACAAAAACAACATCCAATTTTGAGTGCTTATACTGAATCCTGAATCATTTTTGCAGCAGTAGTTAATTGGACATCTTAGTTTCTGGGCTGTATGTCAGTTCCTGAGTTATTTCCAAATTGCAGTGCATACATCTATGCTTAAATTCCACTGCTTTGAATTTATCTCTTTCAACTTCTGTTTTAGAGATGTGGCTGACCTGGCAGCTCCTGCCTGCTTGATGTTACTAAGCTTTAATTCTGGATAGCCATTAAAATTCTGCTTGCTCTACAGTCCCTCACCTCACTGCCACAGGCTCACAGTGAATGATTGTGGAGGGAAACTCTGTCTGAGTAGCTAAAATCCAGGAACAACCCAGCTGGAGTTCAAGTCTCCATTTACATCAGCAAACATATTTTCCTACAGTGAGAGTAGAAAATGGCATATACACATGCAAACAAAAACAGTTAAAATTAATGCTACAAAATAACATAATGCTTACATGATCCCTAGTCAGCAAGACATTTTATATGCAGTATTTAATCCTCAAATTACTTCTAAAGGTATCATCTTCCACATTTTTCACACAGACAGAACCTTTGAAGAGGTTAAGCAGTGGGTTTCCAAAGAACTGAGTTTACATTTGGAAAGCACTTTAGAAAACCAACTTTATCTGGCTTACTAAAGGTCATAATGCAGGAAAGGTTTAGAAACAGAAGATCCTTGGTCTAAATCCAGATCAGTCCAGCAAAATGTATCTATGAGCATTACATATTGGGTACCTTTCAAGAAACTTAACAAAATTTAACTATAATGGACAGACAGCTTGCTTTGCATAGGTCAGTGGCAGTAGCAGTTAAAAAAGGATGTATATCTGTAGTGAAACCAAATGTTTGTATACTAACAACAGTTATGTGAAAAGGAAATGTAGAGCACATTCCAAATAGACTAAATGAAATCATTTACCTCTCAAGAATGATGCTGTATTGAACACAATCTATGGGAAAGTACACAATGTTAGATAGCTGTAGTAGTAGGTACATTTATTATGTAGTTAGAGCATATTAAGTCTTACTATGTGTTATTCACAATTTACTTGCTGTATCTCTGATCACAGTCTCGGTTCATGTGGCCTCAAGTGATTTATTTGTAGGAACCACTTAAACAACGACTGCTTGTGCTCACATGTTCATTAATATTTGAAGCACAAGTGTCTGTGTGAAACTAAAAGTGCAATATGGACAATTGTAATTTCTAGGTGAATTTGATACAATAAATAAAGATGCAAGGAATTTGCAGTAAGCTCCTTTTATGAAAAAATCAATAAACACTTGTAATAAAAATGGTAATAAGCAGGTTAGTTGAGTAAATAATGAAAAAAGTAGATTATATGTTTTATTGAGCTAATTAAGAAAAGCTTTATAGGATCAAACTTTCTCATCAAAATTAAAGAAATTCCTTTTTGAAAGAGTCATGAAAATAATTTCAATTTTCTTACTGAACTCAGCAAACTACTGGAAACTCATCAAAGAGTAGTTCTTCCACAGAATTTATACAGCTGTTTTAAGTGGGGCTTTCATTTGTTTAAGTTGTAAGCCATAGTGCCTCAGAACAAACTAAAATAAATATCCTGCCCTAAAATGCTCTATGACTTTATTTTATATTGTGCTTGGTAGATGCACCCAAAAAGAAATATCACAGATTTAAAAACAAACAAAAATTTCTAGCTTAAAGGAGCCTTTCTCTGTAAGATAAAAGTTTGTTGCCCAGTTATGACTCAAGACATACATTCAACATGAAGAAAACACATAAAGGAGTAGAAGTTTTCTGTTTTGTTGACTGGGGTTGGAATAACACCTCTGCTTTCCTTTAAATATGTGCTGAACTTGTTTCATTGAATCAAAGTGGAAATAGTTACCCTTGGAAGGTATCTTAGCTGTTCCCAATTAGTTTAATAGCAACTGTCTGGAACTCAAAGCCTTCTGAGAAAACATTTACTCTGTAACCCTTCTATTTCATTTTTTTTTGTTACTGAGAAAGCATATTCCTATACATTCACAGTTTCAAATTATTTTATTTTAATTAGCCCTACTCAGAACTATCTGTGACCATAGTTTCAACTTCTTTTCATCATGAAGCCTGAACTTTATGTAGCTTGTCCAGAGGACTACTTGTTTATTGCACAGCCTGTCCTAATGCCTTCCAAACCCTCTGACATGTAGGAAAACTGAAGGGCTAAAATGGAAAACCTGTAAGATGCAGATGTTATTGAAGATGTGAAACTTCTACTCAGGTGTCCAAAGTTCAGATTGCTGCTGCTTGTTTTCATGAAGGAATAAAACTTTTCAGATTTATATTTACTCTTATTAAGTTCTAATTTAATTTTATCATATAACTTTTATTTTTATGCTGGGGCAAAGACTGAATTCATTTTTGCCTTGATGGGCTAAATCAAAGATGTAAAGAAGAATGTGGTCTTTTACATTAAAAAGTAAAACCAAATCCCAAACCTTGTTTCTGTTGTCTTATTACACATAATGCACATTCTCCAAAATTCCTTAGCTGCTTTGTGCACCAGGCACATATTAACTATATATTTAATCTGCTATTTAATTGCAGCAAACAATGAGATGTGACTTTTATACCTCGCTGTTTACAACTGATCATAGGCTAGTTTTTCCTGTGACATGTGGCTGCTTTGCCACATTGCACCTGAGTGTAAATCATATTAGTTCACCAGTCAAACCAGTGGAGGAACAAATTGAGAGCATGTGACTGGCTTTAAAGTCTCTCACAGCACTTCTTTTTACTGCTGTAAAAGTAACAGTCAAAAAGAGGCATAACTAGAACATCTCTGTAAGGCTGACCTTCAGGCAGGTTGCTGGCTGCCTTGTAGGGTATCAGCCATATGGGAGACTTCAGTTAAGAGGAGGACAGGTCTGTGCAGAGCAACCACAGGCACAGAGAAATCATAGAATCATAGAATGGCCAGGTTGGAAGGGACCCTAAAGATCATCTAGTTCCAGCCTCCCCACACTGAGCAGGGATGCCAATCACTAGCCCAGGTCACCCAGGGCCACGTCCAGCCTGGCCTTGAACACTGCCAGGGATGGAGCAGCCACAACCTCTCTGGGCAACCTGTGCCAGTGCCTAACCACTCTCCGGGTAAAGAACTTCCTTCTAAATGGGTACATCAGTTTTGTGCCATGTATATACCTCACGCCCTTCCTCCAAAACCCAGGATTTGACTAAGAGAAAGAACTGCTCTGTTACATGTAATTAAATCTTGGTTAGAAATGTCAAGTACTGCTAACTTGAGCCTCTTGGGTGATTTATTCAAAAGAAAACAAAATCAACAATAACAATAGAAAACCCTTATATTTGATTTTTATGAAAAAGACATTTTCTGCTGCAGCAAATATTCAAGGGGTTGTACAGACAATAAAAGAGAACATATTTCAGTGCTGTCTAGCCTGCAAGGAATATAAATGAGGTTTCTATAGCTTTGAGTCGCAAAATCACATATTCAAAATCTGTAACTTTTTTAATTTTGCCCAGAGTGTTGTCTAATTGTCTGCAATGTCCCCCCAAATTAATACCAAAATAACATTATAGTCCTTTGTAATCAACTTTGCTTTCATTTTTGATTAGTTTCACTCTGGGCCCAATCCATGGCCATTTAGTTTAATGAGAGTTGGAATGGGCTCATCATTTGCCAGCTGTAATTTTCTAAGTGTTGCTGTTTCCAGAATAGTCTGGTTTTCTTCTCGTAGGGAAATATATGTTTTTAATCAACACCATGTTTTCTCTAAATCATGTACTAAGTGCCATTATATATCAGCAATTAGGAATCCAAACAGGTTAAAATGCTGTAGTTCATTCCACAAACTTGTTTTAAAATAGAAAGAAAAGCATCTTTCTACACAAACATACATTTTTACACAGGATAGTTAGTAGTGAGGTATTTTTAAAGAAAGACATGGCAAACATAATTTTTAATTGCTTCTTGCTAAAACACACAGGCACATTCAGGAGACACTAGCCATGCTAGGATTGTAAAGCCTGTAAATTCACTTTAAAATTTTTAAAAATAGCTATATTTAGAAGAATCTAGTAACCACATTACTTAGGTTGCTACTCTAGAAGTATCTCTTCTATTATTACATAATGTCTATTAATCAATACGTTTCATATGATATTATTCAATCTGTAGAATAAATGAATTGAAGGAATATGACTAGAAAATTGTGTGGGATAGTTTACTTCAACATTTTTTCTTAATATAAATGTATATTGACACTGAAGAACAAAGCACAAATACTTTAAAGATGGAAACCACCTCTTATTTGCATCTATTTGCTTTGAAAGATTATGTCAATTGGAGGCTTTAAAACAACATATTTAGCATATTGATTACATCTGTGAAAGCCAGTGAAAGAATATTTCTGCAAGATCCATCAAAACTACAGTCTACCTCTAAATTAGGCTACACGGGTGTTTAGAGAGAAATTCAAGACTCATCTGTTTTCCTGCATGTGTGCATGGGCTATATTAATTTCAGAGTTGTTACTAGAGGAATGGAGATCCTTTCCTCTGGATGATTCTCTTCAGATACCAGGAGAAGCTGATGCGTGTGCAAACCTTTGGCGCAAAGGATAGAGAGCAAAGGGGGAGAGAAGAAAGAAGTAAACAACCTGCAAAAGAAAAAGCAGTTGGACTAGAAGAACAGAAATTAGTTTAGATCCAGCAAACGCAGTCAGCCAGATGTTCTTCCTTGCATCCTTTAAACCTGCTGTTTCATTTGGTTGCAGTGTCCAAACAGAAAAATAAGAAAGAAGAAAGAACATATGTAATCTAGGTGTCATCACCAACAATTAAATAAAACGATATGTCTAACCTTCACACTTCTCTTTGCTTTCACCTTTACTTTCATTAAGGTTTGTTTTTTCAACTGTAAAAAAGGCAAGGCAAGGCAAGGAAGAAGGGAATGATATTTTATTTTTTAGTATATGCATCATATCTCCAGACCTTACTTGAGGTGCTACACAGCACAATACCACATTAGATCAGCCATTCTAGGATATGTATTATAGAAGTAACAGTATTTGAAAAAGTTTGACAGGTTTAAAATGATGTGCTATGGTGGGACAGATCACATGAAAGGTATAAACAACTGTCCTCTAAAACTGCAAATTCATCTACTTAATTTTCTTCTTTAATTAAAAAAAAACACCTTTTACATGGTTTATTTAGATAGAAAGAAGGAAGATAAGTTAAATAATAATGGTTCACCAGTTATGTGCTAGATGTCCCTATTTCTAAAGTAGGTCTGGGTTCTAATTTCTACCTGAATTATTTGGACCACACCTTTCTTATGTAATTCTTTGTCCAGACAGTTTTTCTGCAAGATAATTTTCTTTCTTTTATCTATTTTAATGTGAGCATTTCAGAGGTTAACATAGTCTTATTCTGATTTGTTCCCTTTAATTTAAACACTTGACAGAAATGCTAAAGTTCAGAGTTTGATCTCTTCTGTATTCCTCTGTAGTTAAAGGAAATACCTCCATATTTGAAGGCTGAAGCTATATCATAGAATTATAGAATGGTTTGGTTTGGAAGGGACCTTAAAGATCAGCTAGTTCCCATCCCCCTGACATGGAATGGGACACCACTCACTAGACCAGGTTGTCCAGGGCCACATCCAAGCTGGCCTTGAACATTGTCATTGATAAGGCATCCACAACTTCTCTGAACAACCTCTGCCAGTGCCTCACTACCCTCTGAGTAAAGAATTTTTTTCTAGCATGCAATGTAAATCTCACCTCCTTCAGTTTGTAGCCATTCCTCCTTGCCCTGTTGCTTTCTGCCCAGGTAAAGAGTGTCTCTGTCTTTTGGAAGGCAGCCTTCTCTTCTCCAGCCTGCATACCAGCAAAAATGGGATCTTGTTCTAAATGTAAGAATTCCAGGCTGCTATTTCAAACTATTGTCATTTAAATTAGTATATATTTGATGCTTATTGGTGATAATACAACACATGTTAATCAAGTAAAAGTTATGGTAAAATATGCTTCTCTGTCATAGAGGAAAATAGGAATATTTTCAGGAAATCTCTTGGTAACCCAATATGCTGGAAAGAAGGAAGGAATAAGGGAAATCAAAAGTACTTTCAAAGAACAAGCTAACTGGAAAAAGTGATTAATATTACAGTGGAAGCCTCTCCAGAACACTCCAAAATATTATGCTCAGTGTTGTTCATAACATTTAATGTTGAAATTATTATATTTAAGTCAACTTCAAATATCTCCTCTCTTAAAAGAAAATGAGTCATTAACAATGCCAACAGATTTCTACTGTCATATTCAACTAAATTACGGTGCTGAGAAGATAGCATACATATTTATGAGAATAATTATACATAGAAGGATTCTATTAACTCCTGATAAAAAGACAGAAGTTTTACAAATTCTTAATGAGGTATCGAATAAAGAGTTAAAATTAAGATACTGAAAATATATTCTATTTATTACCACCTGTTTCATTGCTAGACAGCTGAGACATAGAGCAATAGGCTAAGATTCAGAAGACACTGCCAGATAGCAAGCTACAACTGCTGTCTATTTGAATATAGACTGCAGGGGCTAACATACAAATTTTTGTTACTTTCCTTTTATTTTCCCATTCCACACAGTTCAAAGACTTTCCAAAACACTATGGTGAGACCATAGCCTTCAATATGCAAGAAACATTTGTTGCTGATGCCTCTCCTACAGGTGTTACTTTTCATCACACTGTTAAAGCTCCATACTCTAATCTTGTCTTCATAAAAATACCCTCCCCCTTCCATGTAATCCCTTAAAACAGAATCATAATCACAGAATCAGTGAGGTTGGAAGAGACTTCTAAGATCATCAAGTCCAACCATCGACTCAACACTACCATGCCCACTAAACTACATTGCAAAGTGCCACACCTACATATGTTTTTGGAACATCTCCAGGGTTCGTGAGTCCACTACTTCCTTGGGAAGCGTGTTTCAACACTTGACATCCCTTCTGGTGAAGAAATTATTCCCAACGTGTGTAAACCTCCCTTGGCATAACTTGAGACCATTTCCTCTTGTTTTATCACTAGAAAATAGTTAAGTTCTCTTCTGTTTGCGTTAACCCCTTAGCTACCTTCATATATCTTTATGCACCTGAAGACATATTCCCCCTTCATCCTTCCCCCTAGGGCTTCTCTTTTCAACCTAAGATACTCAATGCTTCTTACCAGGACTTGATTTTTCAACTACTTTTTTTTTCTGTGTTCTACTCTGTTTAATACAAACATACTCTTCACAAAGCTTATGTTAATTTGCAAATTGAATGCTATTAATTCTAAACTGACAATGAATTTTAGGTATAATTTAGAAGGGTGAAGGAAGAGAAGTCCTGATCCTCTTTCGTAACATGACTGAAATAAACTGGACATACTGTAGTAATAGTTGTGTTCTAAGGAGACAACTTGTGGGCAACTTACACATGGTCTTTACCCTAAGTGAGTTTTCAGCTATTGCAAAGAGTTAGCAAACTTCTCCCCAACCACTCTAATCTTACCAGCTGAACAAATGACTATTATTCTGTCATGGTGAAAAAAATGGGAATTTATCTCTGCATTAAAGTAAAAGATAATAAAATAAAAATCAAGTATTAGAAAAACAGGATATTGCTCTAAGTACTGCATGTAATAACTTCACAAGAAGGTTTCTAACTATATCTGTATAGACTGTCACAGCCATAAGGAATATTTATATATTATATTTTAAATAGAGAACATATATGCCCACAGAGTCAAAAATTCTGCTTCATTTCCACAGCACTAGTTCTTATTTCTCCAAGTTTTTGGGTTGTTTTTCTTTTTCATTATTTTCTTTGGAATACTTTGAATCACACATCCTAGCTCTCCAAAATGTCATGTTTCATCTCTGAGTCTTCCTAATGATCATATCGTTGTCTAGGGATTTGGTTCCTTGTTAGCCTTTAGTCCTAAACAGCCCTGCTGAGCTCTGTTGCTTTCTAATTATTTTAGGCATATCAATTAAAGCTTCTTCTTAGTGTTTACATCAGAGACTTTTGTGCAAGAATGGCAGAAACTCTCACAGAAAGTCTTAAGCTCAGTTCGCAGACTGGTGACAAAGGTCATTAAAGAAATGACAGAAAGAGAAGAGTTTCTTTCTGCAGTGTTGAAAAGGGAAAGAAAATATAATGAGAAAACTACTCCAAAGCTTCACTTTCTCAATGCTAGCTGTAGCCCTTAAAAATACCTGATTACAAGGAATCTATTCAAAGACCTTTCTTTCAAATGAAAATAAAGTAACAGAAAAAGAAAGGGCTTCCCCCTGAAAAAGAAAAAAAAAAAAAAAAAAAAAGCATATATTTATTTACCCCTACTTAAACTTACCAGATATCCTCTGGAAATACAATACAGCAGAGAGGAAACAGTTCAGCAGGAGGTTCCTGGAGTGTATGGAGAACTTCCTGACACAGGTGGTGAGTGAGTCAACCTTCCGTTTGTGAACAGAGAAGGACTTGTGGGTTATGTGAAGGTTGGAGGCCATCTTTGGTACAGCAATTATGAAACTGATAGTTTTTGATTCTTGGAGCACTAATGAGGAAGGTCAGCAGAACCACCACCAACGATCAACCCAAGGGTAAAAAAGCAGCTCACAAAAGTGCTCACGAAAACACTTTCCATCATTTACCAGCAGTTCTGGTTAATCAGGTAGGTTCTAGTTGACCGGAGGTTAGCAAATGTGATGAAGAAGGTCCAGTGAACTACAAGCCTGTCAGCCTGACACCAGCACTAGGGAAGGTCATGGAGCAGATCATCTTGAGTGCCATCAAGCAGCACATGCAGGATAACCAAGTGCTAAGACTGAGTCAGCACAGTTTCATGAAAGTCAGGACCTACTTTACTAACCTGACCTCCTTCTATGACCAGGTAAGCTGCCATGTGGATAAGGCCATGGATGTCATTTACCTGGACTTTAGCAAAGTCTTTGACACTGTTTCCCACAACATTCTCTTGGAGAAACTGGCAGCTCATGGCTTAGAAAGGTGTACTCTTTGCTGGGTAAGAAAGATTGCTGGGCCCAAAGAGTATTGGTAGATGGAGTTAAATCCAGCTGGCAGCTGTTTAGAAGTGGTGTTCACCAGGGCTCAGTTTTATGCTCAGACCTGTTTAATATCTTTGTCATTGATCTGGATGAGGGTATCAACCGGACCCTTAAGGTCGCAGATGGCAGCAAGTTGGATGGTAGTGTTGATCTGCTTGAGGGTAGAAAAGCTCTACAGAGAGAGCTGGATAGTCTGGGTTGAAGGGCTGAGCCCAATGGGCTGAGGTTCAAAAAAGCTAAATACTGGGTCCAGCACTGGGATCACAACAACCCCATGCGTCACTACAGGCTTGGGACAGAGTGGCTGGAAAGCTATGGGACAGAAAAAGACCTGGGGGTGTTGGCCAACAGCCAGATGAATATGAGCCAGCAGTGTGCCCAAGGAGCCAATAAGGCCAACAGCATCCTGGCTTGTAATAGAAATAATGTGGCCAGCAGAACTAGGATAGTAACGGACTTCCTGTACTTGGCACTGGTGAGATCACACTTCAAACACTACGTTCAGATTTGGCCCCTCGCTACAAGAAGGACACTGGGGTGCTGGAACCTGTCCAAAGAAGAGCAATGAAGCTAGTGAAGGTCATAGAGAACAATTGTTATGAGGATAGGCTGAAGGAACTGGCATTCTTTAGCCTGGATAAGACAAGGCTGAGGGGAGACCTCATCTCTCTTTACAACTACCTAAAAGGAGGTTGTAGTGAGGTAGGGTTCAGCCTCTTCTATCAAGTAACAAGTGATAGAAGATGAATTGGCCTCAAGTTGTACCAGGAGAGGTTTAGATTGGACTTTAGGAAAAAGTTCTTCACTAAGGGTTGTAAAGTGCCAGAAGAGCCACCTCAGGAAGTGGTTGAATCATCATCCCTGGAGGTATATAAAAGACACAGATAGGCAGTGCTTAGTGACATGGTTTAGTGGTGGCCTTGGCAATGTTAGATTAACAGTTGGATTTGATGATCTTAAAGGTCTTATACAACCTAATTAATTCTATGATTCTGTGATTTTCATTAGAGTCACTGGTTTCAGTAAGGAGGTGTCACATCTGAGTAGAGAAGCATCTTATGAAAAATGGAATAGCCCTCCTTGGAGTATTTTGTAACGTGCATAAATCCCAACTGGAATGAAGCATGTAGAGGTGTGCTACCATAAAAAGAGTTATGACAACTAATTTATTTCACTGTGGTTAATCTTTACTGCAAATTTTAATTGAATGTAATAGAATTTGAAATCCAATCTAATGTTTGAGCTAATTATAGCTATATTGTGCACAGGATAGGGACATAGACTGATCTGGATGAAATATCTTTACTATGTTTTGCCTCTCTTCTTCTTTTCCAATGCAACAGTTGCAGGTGATCCCTTTGTTCTTTCATGGGACTGCCTTGCATATACTTGTATTTTGCATTCACAGCCCTTAAACCTCCCTCAGGGGTAAACAGGAGGCATTATTACAAGACTATCGATGCTAGGTCAGAATAGAGGCCCATACTGCCTAGAATTTCACCTCCCATACTGCTCAGGACAGAATTTTTGTAGGGTCATATGGGTAAAGTATAAGCATAGTTAGGCACCTCTCTCAATGAAACCTCATTTTGGAAATACAAAATTTTAGAGTTGTACCCACATTGCTGTATTTAATAACTCTTAATGGGACTTTTCCCATTTGTTCAGCTAATAGTTTTTTGAACTGATTCATATTTTGGCATCCAAATCATCCTGCAGCAATTAGTTACACGATTTAATTATGTATTATGCGAAAGGCAATTTACACTTCTGCCTGATAATTTACTGTGTTGCTTGCTGGCTTTCATGTTATGAATGGTGAATAAGAGCTCCTAAATCACCTTATCTCTGCCATTCATGACTTCATATATTTCAATTACAACATCCTTCATCACCCCTTTTCCAAATTTGAAAAACCTTGCTTATAAAATCTCTTCTCATATAGAAAGCATTCTCTGCAATTCATTATCAAAGCTACACTTGCCAGTACCATTTTTAATTCTGATGTTCAGAGCTTAGTAGAACAGTGAGTTTTATTTTTAAGTAATTTTATAGTGGAATGATGCACAGTAAACAATTTGTGCAACACCAAGGACCTTACAACACTCTGATTGTATTTTTTGTTAACATCAGTCTTTTGTTTTTCCTCTTTTGGACAGTAGCAATTTCACAAATGTATCTTCCCCATAATGTCATGGCAGTTTAGTCTTTCCTACAATCTTAACAAGGGACTTCACCAACATATTTTTGCAAATGTGTGCATACTGTACCATATCAAATTTGTTTATGTACTCAAGTGATTTCTTCATACAACAAATGAATGTGAAATGTGGCTCCCATTTACAAAAGCAGTATCAACTGTTCCCCATTGTATCACTTTTATCCATATATTTATTAATGTGAAAATTTTCTAGCATTTCAAAAATTTAGTCAACATAAAAGTGAGATGTGTTTGTCTGTAGTTCCTTGAGTTTCCCCCAGACCTCTTTTTAAAAATTTTAACTCCCCATTGGCCAGGTACCAAAGGTAATAAAATGGTTACCTGCAAATCACAGTTAGTTGTTCAGTGATGTCATATTTGTTTTATTTTGAAACTCCTGGTTGAAACTTCTAGATCCTACTGATTTATTGCTATTCATGACTAAATATCTATAATTTTTTCTACTGTTCTTACAAACTGAAACTAAAGGATGAGTCCAATGTATCACTGAGCTGTACATTTACTTTGGAGCCTAGCTATTAGAGGAGTTGTTTGATGATCCCATCTTACTTTTTTGCTAAGTTTCTCGTGCTAATGGATGTTAAAGCTCTGTTTAGAATTCATTTGTTCTTGAAAATGTCTGGTTTCATTTTATGAAAACCTTCAAACAAATAAAAGTCTGCTGAGTTACTATTAACATGACACTTACATGATCAGGCTGAACACCTGTAATGATGCAGAGGACTGTTTATTCAAGCTGAAGGTTTTATTAATCTGAGATGTAATGAAATAAAACATTATCAGTTACACTCAGTTCATAATTCAGGTTTGCTCTTTCTATGAAAACTTCAAACTTGCAGAATTTATGAAGCTGAAGTATTAATTTGTCATGTTACACTGAAGTCTTGATCCTTAATCAGTAGCCTTTATTTCCTGTATCCATTATTTTTTCTGGTTTTGCCATGAGGAGGACTTGTGTTATTTCTGCTTAGTTACACTTACTTACCTGCATATATAATGGTGCTTAGCTGTTTATTTTCTATATATACTATTCCATCTAGCATTTTGTAATTATGCTTTGGAAAGATGATGTTGTCAAGGTGAAATTTACTCAAAAAATACAGTCAAAATTTACTAGTGAGATTAAAAAGCTAATAAAGTTGTAAAATGTAGATCATCCATATACTTGGCAATTATGTTGTCAGTCTATGATTAGATTTCTATATAAAGAAGCTATATGAGAAACTAAGAACATTGCATAGCAAACACTACAGACATTAAAGAAAGTAATGAACAGTAGACAAGTATTTGCAAATTATAAAGTAATGCTGAAATAATGGTTTAAAAGCTACAGCTATTAATATTGTTATAAAACAATGTGATTAACACAAGTACTTTTTATTGAAAAGATACTTTTAACAGAAATTACTTGGAAAAATTATTTTACTGCTTGACAAAGTTATAGTTCATTAATGCTTCACTCTTCAGTCTTAAAAATCTTTTTGAATAGAAGACAAAAAATTGCTATATTGCCAGAGGTGGATTTCATTCCTCCATAAACTCACATTTTAACAGTTACTTGAATATTTAACACACACTTGCTCTACCAACTATTCATCAGCTGAAGTTCACCATTGTGTCTCATTACATCTTAAAATGTATCACAACAGTAAATCCTTTTCTCAACTTCAGCTGCTGAATTCCACACCCTGGTATGATTTTCATGTTTTAATACATTGATAGATTATTTAAATCACAAATAACCTCCTTTCACTCCAGGGTCTCCCCTCTTAGCCCTGCTTAAGCTTCAATTAATATCTTAATAAAAACGAAATTTCATCATTTGACTATTCAATTTTAGCAGCAGAATATTCTTTTGATCTGTCTTTTATGCAGCACTTAATACCTCTATATTTCTTACAAAATGATCTAGCTGTCATTTTATGTTACTATCTGTCCACGTTAAATGCTAATATTTTTTCTTGTCCATCCTCCTTCTGTCCCGGTTTTTTTCCTGATTTTGCAGGTCACCATCTCACAGGCCTTATCATTGCACAAGAATTTTTAATTTAAACAGGAATTGTTTGTTTCAATCCATATTAAACCTTTGATCAATCAGAGTAAAATTTTAAAGACTGAAAAAATATTTCAGTATTTTAATATTTTAATGAAGTCAAGGGTTGGGCTGGCCACTAAATGAGTGAGAGATGCTCTCTATTAACTCCCCTGTCTCCCCACAGGAAAGAGAAAGGGAATAAGAGAGAGAGACACTTACAGATTGGAAAAGAAAATTTAAACTATTTTAATGATAATAGTAATGATGACATGAAATTTATGGAAATATACACAAAATACTGAACCCAATTCCTGTCCATGGCAACTTGTCACCATCACTACTGATGCTATGGGAGAAGTCCCAGACTCATCTAGGTGGTAGATGGGAACCAGGTTCAGGCAGAATGGGCTAAGTCCTCCTTGGGCACTTGCCTAAAGAGAGAGGGAGAATCAGGCAGAGCCTGCAAAACCATGTATGTTTTCAGATAGTGCAGTCACTTAGAAGAAACCTAGCTAGAAAGTAAAAAATCACTTAACAGAATTAGTTCTGTTCTAACTCAAACCAGGACAACATCACTTCAAACAGAAAAACCCTGGAGGATGGGTGAAGTGGTTCTGTCTCTTGCACAATGCCTGGCTTCTCTAAGAGCCTGCACACAGGTAGATTTGGGAACTGTGGCCTGAGCAAGCACAGAAGCCATATGAAATTTGCAGCAAACTTACTCTTCTGCTCAAGAGGGTGAGGGGGGTGAAGTGAGGCACACATGACAGAAGACATGGCACACCATGCACATCATATAAGTGGACAGAACTTGTTGGAATATGGGAATTAGCAGCCTGAAAATGTTACTGGGCAACACTGTCGGCTTTCTCATTGGGAAGGTTGCAGGCACATATTTAGACACAAACTTAGTAAGCAGATTTGCTAGGCCCTGGCAGATGAACCTTAGGACTAAAGGGTGGGTCCAGCTCTGTGCATGCTGTGTCTCACCTAAAAAAAATCCATAGCGCAGGCTCGAGGGTGCTATCTGCTATCCTCTTTTATCAGCGCACTTGGAATAGGCGCTGATGAGGAGCGTGGGTGGAGCCCTCCCTGGATCTTCGTTCGCGAAGCCTAGCCATACATACAGTAAGCAGATATGGCAGCTTGGTGACAGTATAGTAACTGGTGGTGATGCCATACCTGCTCCGTAATGTTTGCATCCTCTGAAAGCCCTCATGAGTACCCTTCTTGATGTTGAGGTCTCAGCATAGCATAGTTGAGTATCACCATAATAAAATTTAGAAGTACCACACGAGGGCATTAAAAATACCATGAATATCTTATGGCTAATAACAACAGAATCTCTTCAAAAGACCCAGAGGAGAAAAGCCACAAAGAATGAGAGGAAGAATAGCTGGGTCCTATACAGTATGTGTTCAACAGAAATATGACTGAATGGAAGGTACTGAAGGTCTGGAGCTAACAATGTCAGTCAGTTTTCACATAGAAGACTAAGGGTTAATACTAAGTTTTATGTCAGCTCTTCAGTATTTAACTAATTTACATATTTCACCCTGTAGGCCATCTACTTAATGAGTAGTGAATACTATAAAAAGATGACAAAAATTGCGTTGGATACTGCACCTAAAGATCAAATGGTAATCTTTAATTTCATTGAGGGCAATAGAAGTAACAGTGAGTAGCAAATGCTTTCCTCCTGCCAGCAGAGGTAAGGGAATTGTCGAGAGGTCTGTGCAGGCTGATCAGAAGGGCAAAACAACGGGTGCTTGTGAGCATCCAAAAAGCAGAATTCTCATTTCTGTTGTGACAGTCAGGCATTTTTGCTTTCTATTGGCTCAGCTGTGCAGCAGAATAAAACACACAAAAGAAGAAGCACCTTGTAGGTAACAAGGTCTGTAAAGTATTGTCATTTAAAAAAAATGTATGTTAAATTTCCTGCAGGCTTTCCCCAGCACCAGAGGATTTTCTTCACTGCATTCTCTGCTTTATCTTTGGAAAGAAAGCCAAAAAGACCTGGGAAATGTTGCCAGTGGTGAAGTCACAACATTCCTTTTTAAAGGCTCAATATCCCAAATGGATACATAAGCTGAACCTCCCTACCACACTTTGCTCTGCCTAGAGGGATCATATACAAGATTTATTTGCTGTTTAGAGATATTCTTTAAGGGAGCAATATCCCTCTAGATAATTTTCTTTTGTTTCTGATCTGAAAAATTCTGCATACAAACATGTTATACAGTGTAAATCCAAAGAGGACTGAGCCCTTTAGGCCTATAGCTCAAGCAAGACCACAAATGCTTCACACAGGACTGCAGAGATACAAGAAAATGGAAGACAGCCACAGGTGAGAGAAAACTGCAGTTTTATAGTAGAAGAAGCAAATGAATTAAAGTTGTGAACATAGACTTCCTAAAATCTCAAATCAGCTATGAAATCTCAATTTTGACATGCATGGTATATCTCTGTCACTAATGAAAGATAAAAGCTGGAAATCTTCTTCCATGGAAAGAGGCACAAAAGAGACAGGCATCCTGAAGAAAGAGTTGTTTAAAAAAGCTATCCTTGCAGATATGAAAAAATGAATATATCTGAAACCAATACGAAAATAAAACCACACTAGTGAGTGTAGCTTTAAGTTTTAACATATCAGCTCTTTAGACATCAATCATATTTACTGTAATTTTTTTATTAGCTAGTTTTTCCAGAGCAGATTTAAAGCTGAGGGGAAATTTCTTGCAAGACTTGATGATTTTTGTACTGCCACATGCATTTTCCTGGCATTTCAGACTACCGATACTCACAGGTTTAATACTGTCTTTAGTAGACAGCAGAGTTGATCTTACCTATTCCTGGCCCTTTAGAAGTAGTGGGTTGAAATGTAGCACCCAGCAGAGCACTGTGAGGGAGCAGAGCTTTCAGCTGGTAAGCAACCTACCTGAGAGACAAATGCAGATTCCTTTCTTCTTCTTAAATTGCCAAGATTTTGTTGTAAGTTTCAACTCTGACTTCTTGCTAGTTAAAATTCAAAATGCTACAGGAGGTTCAAATTTTTGCATCTAAAGTGTATGGTACTGGCAGAGAGACCACACTCCTCGAATCAAATGATGTGGCAATCGCCTAAACAGTTTAATTTGGTATGGTTCTTTAGGAAAACACAAATTTCTGTAACGTATGTCTAATTATATTATCATAATCTTCATTTGTATCATTCAAGTGGTGCTTATTTTACAAATAGTAAAATTGATGCCTCAGAGTTTTTGATCTTGATCTTTTTAATTTTGTAGATTTTAGAAGTTAATTGTAGTTTTAATATTAGTACTGTAGATTTAGGATTTCTGTGTAGCAACTTCAGTAACTTAACATTTACACATTTTACTACACATTTTGTTTACTACTCTCTTGCTAGCTGCTTAGTCTTCTTTTCAAGATAGAACTGTAGGAAAACAACCAGGCCTGGCACCAGGAGACATAAACACTGCAGAAGGACCTTAACAGAGAGAACTTTGGAAGGCCTCCAAGGGACAGTATGTGTCATGAGGCAGAAGAGGATGAAGTAAAGAGGGTCTTCAGACTCTAGACCAAATTCCTGAAGGGGTGTGCCAGAGGGCAGTTCAGGGCAGGACTGAGACAAGTGGCAAAATGGGACTGGATGGACATTATTATAAAAATAATGGACCCGGGGGCAGAAGGCACACACACTTTTGTATTCGAGGGTCTAAAGGCTCATTAAAGCAGCTTTTTCTTATCTCATCTCTACTAAATTTGCCTGGAGTTTTTTCCTCATCTCTCCTTAAGGCAACAAAAAAATATTTTACATAAGAATAACACATTGGGTAATTAATATCACAGAATGGTTTGGGTTGGAAAGGACCTTTTAAAGATCACTTAATTCCAATGCCCGTGCCATGCACAGGGATGCCTTCCACTAGACCAAGTTGCTCAAAGCCCCATCCAACATAACCTTGAACACTGACAGGGAAAGGGCATCCACAGCCTCACTGGGCAATCTGTTCCAGTGCCTCACCACTCCCACAGTAAAGATCTAAATCTAGCCTGTTTCAGTTTGAAACCATTACCCCTCATCCTTTCACTACATCACCTGATAAAAGACCTTCCTTATTTGTCTGGTAAGGCCCCTTTAAGTAGTGGAAGGCCACTATAAGGTTTCCCCAGAGCCTTCCCTTCTCCAGAGTGAACAAACCCAACTCTCTTTGCCTATCCTCATAAGAGAGGGGCTCCAGTCCCCTGATCATCTTCGTGGTCCTCCTCTGGACCTGCTCAAGCAGGTCTTTCTTACACTGGAGGCCCCAGAGCTGAACACAGCACTCCAGGTGGAGTCTCAGTAGAGCAGAGTAGAGGAGTAGAATCACCTCCCTTGACCTGCTGCACACGCTTTTCATGCGGCCCAGGACACGATTGGTTTTCTGGGCTGTGAGCGCACGTTGCTAGCTCATATTCAGTTTTTTATCTACCAACACCCTCAAGGTCTTCTCCTCAGGGCTGCTCTCGATCCACTCATCATCCAGTCTGTATTTGTACTTGGGAGTATCCTGATCCAGGTGCAGGACCTTACACTTGGCCCTGTTGAACTTCATGAGGTTTGCACAGGCCTACCTTTCAAGCCTGTCAAGATTTCTCTGGATGACACTCCAGCATGTGGACCACACCACACAGCTTGGTGTTGTTGACAAACTTGCTGAGGGTGCACTCAATTTCACTGTCCATGTCACCAATAAAAATGTTAAATAGCATCAGTTCCAATAGTGACCCCTGAAGAATGTCACTTGTTACTGCTCTCCACTCAGACATCAAGGCATTGACCACATCTCTCCGAGTGTGACCATCCAGCTTCTATCTATCTATCTAAATAATGTGCTAAATATAGCACATTATATGTATGCATAGATAAGCATGTATTACATATAAAATATAGTATATTATATGTAATACAGTAATTTATGAAATCCCTTAGAGTGAAATTATTTTTCCTTTCAAGCTCCATAATAACAGTATCAGTACATTTAAGATCTCTGGAACTCCATCTACCTCAGAAAAAATGTTCATTTTCCTGCTGCTTTTAGATATCATTAACAGAAAAAATATTAAATATTTTAAGAATTTGATAAAAGGATGAGCTAAACTAGACATTAGCCAACAATCTGATATGAATCTATGAGACTTGTAAATACTTTCTTTTGAATTTATTAATACAAAATATCTCCCACACAAACATCCCTTTGTTTGTTAGCTTTTATTCAGATCTTCAAAATTCCATCAATCCTTATGGCTTTCTACAAAGTCTTTATTATTACTTTTTTCTTTTTTTAAGAGTAAGAAGTCCAGCCAGGCTTTATTAACTAGGTTTGTACAAATGAAAACTGGAAGTCACATTTTGATACTGCTGTTTACTACTGAGTTGAGCTATCGTTTACGATCAACTAACGACATCCAATATTTACTGCAATTTCTCTTTCGACAAATATATCATGTCATAAAACTCAGCAAATACAAGACCAATATCTAATTTCTAAGACAATATCTAAAAATAAAACCAAACACACAACATTTAGACCACTATGTTATAAAGAAATTCTGTTCATTCACTGAAATACTACCGGACACAAGATACATCAACTTACCTTAACAATCCTTAAAAGAACTTAGAGTAATTAACATCCAACTATACAATACTCTTCTAATGTACTCCATCCCCTATTAAAATAAAAGGCTTTTAAAGGATGGAAATTATTTCAAGATCCTTCAGACTCTGTAATATGAAGATAATCATCCTGTCATTATCCTCAGTATTGCTGTACATATTCAAAAATGAAATCTGGTAACATTGAAATTCTTCTAGAGAAGAGAGGAAAAGACGATAGCAACTTTTTATTAACAAAACTCCAATATCAATTGGCAACAAGTCCTCTTTTTTTTTTTTTTAACTGCAGAGTGCAGAGTGTTGTGTAGCATATGAGCTGAGCAATTAGCTAGGATCTAGAGCATATTCTCTTTTCCTCATTATTTTGTAGATCCAGTGATATTTCCCAGAACTGAAGATTTATAGCATCAGGTACACTGAATGATACATTACCACAGTATAAAAGATGATATTTTAGCATATATTTAATATTGTATATATGTATACACCTATAATCCCAATACAGACTCATTCTTCTCTTAAAGGTAATCAAGCTTTCAGTTGACTATTACAGTTGTGTAGCAGTTGACAACTATTAGAAATGTTTGTATTTCCTTGGAGGCAGCAAGCCACAGAAAAGAATATGCCATCTTAACTGAGTATTAAATTGTTTCTTCAAGAGAAAGAAAAATATTTAGGGTAATGTCAGAAGTTGTGGGGTTTATTCAACAGAGCATGCATGTATTTAATGATTACTCAGTCTTAGAAAACAACCCTGGCTTGCTCTAGCAGTCAGAGAGTATCTTTGAAGTACTGCAGCTAACACTCTGTGAGACATTTGCTGTTTCAGTGACTCTTTGTCATTTCTGATATTTTCTGAGACATTAGCAACAACTGCTGTTTCAAGAAGTTCTTCATGCTGAGAAGCTGTACTACAATTATTTTAAACAACAATCTGTTATAATACAGACATAAAATTACATTTACTTCTTTGTGTACAAAAATAAGCTTGATTTCATTAAAGCTATCATTCCAGGGAAAATTGCATTTCCATTCATCTTGTCACTGGTAAACTCTTCTGTTGCACTGCCTCCCTTCCTTGAAGAAATAATTCTATCATAGTCAGAGTCATGATCCACTTTCCAACCATTTCTAACATTACATTGCTATTAATACTTTGTACATTTACCCTTTCATGGTGATTATTCTGCTTGTTCTGTGTTGCCTTGCATTAGACATTAGATAGAGTGCCTCATGAAGCTAGTTTATAACCCCTGAAAAACACACAGAAGAGTATCCTCATTAGAAACCAAACAATGAGTTCATGGGATTATTTGAGTTCATTTTCAGCTATTCAGGAAATATATTTGAAATGTACTATTATGCATTTCAACAAGGGCTGAAGCAGCTTGTACAAAATTTTAAAAGAAATTTAGTAAGTTTCTCTAAAATATTATTTATTGTCATGGAATAAATACCAGCAAAGCTAGCTGAAGATTTAACACACAGAAATCTTTAGGGGCATAAGAAAGTACTTTCCAGTCCAGCTGTGTCAGCCTGACCAGGTTCTTGTTTTCAAGTAGAAGGTAGTATTCAAGGGAATTGAGATCTCAGATTTAATGAAAATGTTTTTCATCACAGTTTTGCCCTAAAACTTTTATTCACATCTCCCAACTGCAAGGAAACTTTTTTTTTTGTCTTTTCAGTATTGTCACCAGCCTGAGACCTTGAAAATACACCAGTACCATAGCAAAGCCTGCTGCTGTTTGCACTGTTCTCTGTGTAAGCAACCAAGTCTTACTAAAAATTTCCAGAGAAATTGGTAAGAACTGTCCCTTTTCCCTGCTGGAGTATTAGCTGGACTTAAAGCCGGTATCTAAGAAGCAGGTAGTTGTCATTCAGACAGGAATTGACTCTCACATGTGTTTTCTTCCTGAAAGTTGACTTTGTTTCTTTTTTTTTCTCTTGTTCATTAGGCAGAGCAAGGATAAACAACAGTCGTGAAAAAAGAGATAAGTCACCTTGAAATAGTTAATGGTACCTAGGTGGAAGCCTCTACTATAACAGTTTCTCGATTTATGCATAAAATACTGGAGTTCAGTAGTTTTTATTTTTAAAGATAAAAAGAAAGACAAATGGCCTTTATTGCCCTCTTTCCAGTAGTCATCTATTATCTGAAAATCAACCTCTGAACGAATCCAATAATCTGATCTCGCAAATTTTATGCCTTTCCCTGGTAAAGCTGTCTTCTTTCCATAAGAGCATGGGAGAAAGGTCATAGTGCAAATTCTCTGAATCACTCATCCTTTGTGCCCCAGCATCAGTGAAATTTCAGTGATAACATGCTTAGATGAAGACTCCGCTACACAAATTTGTGCTTACTAACCTATTTAACTGAGGGATTATTTTAACATTAAGACCAACATGCTCAGGGGTCATAAGAAAGAATCCTGCCTGGTTTTCTGCACAGAAGAGAGGTGGCACAATGCTCTCTGTCATCCTCTCCCATTTTCTCCCTAAATGTAGAAAAACTGCTGCAGTAGCACATGGAAAATATACGTACTTAATGTCTCCAAATACTGCATAAAGAACAGAAAGAATGCACATCTGGAAAAAAAAGCTGGTACTGAAATTTCACAGAAGCCTTATTCTTTGTCAGTTTTCTTTAACAAATACTTTGGCTGCAGAAAGACCAGGGGTTTTCAAGACATTTTCATCTGGAAGATTGTCAACAAAGAAAGAAACAGCCAAAATGCTTCCTCCTTGTCTGTTTTGTAGTGCAAAAAAACCCTAAACAACCCTCCAAAACTAAACATTTTATCCGTTTCAGCCACAGCCTAAGCAAAAAAGAGACTACTGACAGAATTTCTTCACAGAATGGCATCTGAGCCAGAGATATACTCTTAGCTCTGAACTAACAGATTTCATTGTTACAAGCTTTCTTACAGAAAGCAAACTTAACGTTATTAGGGTTTGCATCATTTCACAATGACTGCAATATCCTAAGCCAAAATTCAGATCAATCACCTCCACATTATGAACGTTACTTGTGTACACTAGCACTTTTCTAAAAATGGTACATAAAGGGGAAAAGGGCGACTAATTGTCTCCAGTAAATCTGCCACTGATATTTGTTATTGAAGTTCTTTCAGTTCTTTTCTGTAAGTTCAACTTCAGAAATCTGCAGGGTGCAGTAATTACACCAAGACATGAGAAAGTCCCGCACAGCAATACATTTTAGTCTAAAACCACACCTCCAGAATACAGATGAAGGGGGAAAATAAGAAGGAGAAAACAAATATGCCAATATTACATACTGCTGCAGTCCCCTTGGTGGGCCATATGATACTACTTCATGAATAAAGATGGAGTAAACTACATTTGTAGCATAATAAGAAAAGGTAATTAGTGCCATCTATTCACCACTGTTACGATTTGACTAGAACAATTTGATTACTTCTATCACATTTTAAACTTTGAGTAAGATTTTCAGGTCTGTAATCCAGTTAGTGGTAAAGTGTGGAGAATATAAGTCAGCTTCCCAATATGATTGATGAGTGTGTGCTGTGCAGGAAAAGAGCTGGAAAAAAACCACAGAACTCATAATATAGACAGTGTCTGCTTGTGTTAAAGCAAATCTCTTCTAAATCAGTTTGAATCCTTCAGCCAGACTAAAATATAAGCTTAGTATCTCCTCTGAACAAACAGGAAATGGAAAACTATTCATAGGAAAAGGACCACTTTTTTTTTTTTTGTTTGAACTTAGCACTATGATCTTTCTGATATGCATTTATTATTTATATTTTGTTACCTCACATATCTTGCTGAGAATTGGGCTCTAGTCATGCTGGGTGTTATACAAACACAGAGGTAATTACAGTCACAGAGTATTTCAAATTCAAATATAAATTTACTGGCAAAAGGTTGAGTGATACACCCTGAGGCAATGACAAGTGTAGAGATTTAAATGCTGAGACCCAGATTTTCATACCGTTGATGCCAAAGCAGCCTTGGTAAAGTAAGGCACAGAGCTTGTATCAGGGGCACATAATATCAATCTGCAATAACCAAAACTCCCAGTGTTACTCTAAGTGACTCTTTATAAGCTTAAAGATTCATTTGTTGCCACTTTTGAGAGCTAGAAGCCAACTCCATCCAGACCCACAACTTGATGCCATATGGGGATTGCAATGCCAAGCAAGCAGACAAGCCCTTCAATCTCTTTGAAGGAGCAGTGCCACTTAACTACCTGTCCACTGCACACTTGTGATTCATAGAAGTCCCAGAAAATTAACTGTTCTCATCAGTTTATGATGATTCAGGTCCTGTCAATAATGGAAATTTTTACAGAAAGATTGAGCTGGGCTAGTCATGCTTTCAAACTTCTCTTTTTTGTTTCCTGCAAAATTAAGGTTAAGGATCTGATTATGACAATGATGATAATGTGAGAGCTTTCTGTTTTCTCATTCTAAGAAAGAAGAGTTTTCTATTGATGAAAATGTGGAAGCTTTTCCTAGATGATAAGGCTAATAGTTATATTGCATTCTGTTATAAATAATCACACTATTTTCTGATATGATTTTTAAAATAACCATTCCATTCATGTGGTGTGTGTTTTTTCTCTGATGATATATTTTTATGTGCCAAAATAAAGGGATTTTTCTTTATAAAATATTTTAAATACACAGGAGAGGATGCAAAGGCATTTGTCTGATATTACTTTCTGGGGAAAGGAATGGGGTAGCAGGAAAGCTATTCAGCAAAAAGAGGAATTCCCTCTTTCTGCCTTGAAACATACTTCACCAGAGAGGGTTCTGGGTGTGGACTCCATGTGAGGAATAATAGCATTAGTCTGCCTAAGGAGGTCACCTGCACTCTGAAGAATCAGGTTTTAAAACATTTCCTTTTTCTCTGTATCTCTGTGGTCAGATTATACTACAGATAAAGTGCTCTCTCAGTTAAGAATACTGGTTTTATGCAACTCCTCAGTGAGAGTTTTGGAAAAGACTCATGGGGACAGCAAGCCAAAAGTTAGGTGAATGATTGGGGGACAAAATTACAGAAGTACTTCTATAAGTAAAGAGAAATATCCAAAACTAAATTGTTCCCGTGGCAGGCAATCTATTCTAAACTGCAGGTTGTCTTTTGGACAGACTTCAAGAATTACAAACTGACTGACTGAAACATAAACCAATTATCTTTTTTCTTTTCCCCCATCCCCAAAAAATAATACTTACCAATGAGTTCAGGATTGAAACTACTACTGACTCTCTGAATGACCTCTGACAGATCATATTAGCCCAGAGTCTGTCTTCTTTTCATTAATCAGATTTTCCACTTCACTCAAATATTCTTGTGAAAAAAAAATGAGGAGTCTTTAATGCTGTATTAATGTTTCAAATACTCCTGAGCATTAAGACACTGTTCGGATTGTTTTAAGGTATAGTTACTACAAAAGATGAGAAAATGTCATTTAGCAAAATATAAGTCAACAGATCATGTGCTATGGCAGGGAAAAGCTTATATATAAACAGTAATGTAGAGGTGTCCTGGACAGAATAAATCCCAGCAGGCAGCATCACCTCATTCCTTGTCAGAGGACCTCAGGATTGCAGAGATAACAAATCATCATAACAAATCATCAGACAACATGTGCCTCTTGCAGTCAGACACTTCAAAATGTCAATCTTTCAGTCTCGTAGCTTTTTTTGTTGTTGTTTTTCCTTTCCTCAGCTTGTTGTCATCTGCAAGCTTGCTGAGGGTGCACTCAGTCCTACAGTCCATGTTGTTGATAAAGTTTAAACTGGAAAGTGCAGAACAGAAAATACAGTGTACCTGCTAAAGAGAAAAGCACTCTCCTATCACTTCTTTTGTGAACCTGATTCACAAGGACATAAACTTGTCTTAGTCTTCCTTTTGATAAAGGGATGAAAGTAAAATACATTCTACAAAATCTAGCTGAATGAGTCACCAAGAAAAAGGGGTGGACATTGGATTTCTTGAGCTTTTCAAATGCAGACAAGCTTTCTTTCTCAAAGAAATGATTAGTCAGGCAGAAGTTCTCAGGAGTGGAGCCAATGCAGCCAGACAGTTTACTTTAAACTGGAAGTTAAGATAGGTAGATTAATAAAGTGCTTCACTTAAAACATATGGCTCTCTGAAGTTATCTTGAGAATCATGTGAGCCTCAGGCTGTATTACAGACTTGATAGGTAGAAAAACAGCCCTTGCACCTCATTCTGTTCAACACACCTGAGCAATGGGCATGTGCTGTTGTCACTGTTGCCTGTATTACAGGTACATTAGTAGTATTTTGTGCACATGGCATTTTCCCCCACCTTGTCTGGGGTATGCAAAGGAACAAGGAAAATGCGTTTAGCTGTTGGAAGTCAGATTGAAAATAAAAGGAAAATGTTACTCTAGCTCTTGAGAAATAGAATGGTCATATATTCTGTAAGAAGATAGTTCAGAAGTATAGAAGAAACATTAAGAAGAAATGGAAATACATATATGCAGGAGAAGAAAGGCATGATTGAGGGTAAAGCTGCCTACCATGAACAAAGAGAAAAAGGAAAGCATCTAATATGAGAAGTGAGAAAATCTTTTTGCTCACTTTCTGGAAGCAGTGAGACAATATTAAGAATACATCTGAAAGATGGGAAGGGATATGCGTTTAGATAAATCCAGAACAAAAGTAGAAGAAAAGACGTATTTAAATTGAGAAATAGAACTAAGAATTATTACAATTCTTCCCCCATTTACTAAGATTTTCATCTGTATTCAACACTGTGTAAAGTCTTATACAGAATTGTATGTAAAGACTATCATAATAGTTTCTGACCAGAAAAGGTTGGTGTTATATTTCTATTTCCTGTATCATTTTACATCATCACTAATACCTTTTCTCTGTTAAGAAACAGTTTTTCTGGCCATTAATCCTCAGAAATCTGTGCTTACTTCCCTCAGAAATTAATATTAATAATCTTTGTCCATTGTTTCAGATCTTCATGTCCCTGTCATCACTCTGTACCAAATATGTGTGCTGTGTAGCAAAAGGTGCAAATTTTAATTAACATCCTTTCATCAGCCCCACTGGGTTTAATATATTTAGATTATTAATAAAAATAGAGAAGTGCTGTGATTCATCCTGGGTTGCACAAAAACAAGTTTTCTAGGAAGCTGCACCTAAACCACAATGCTTTAGGCTGGAACAAACACTATCATTACAGATGAGAAGAGCTGAACTTGCCTTTGGTATTTACACAGACTACTAATTTAGTGCAGAATGATGGCATAGATGTGATTGCATATTTGTTGACACAACAGAAAAATCCTTACATGCCAGATATTCTTTCTTGCTCTTTCACAGCCTCACAGAATGGCTGAGGTCTTCTGGTCCAACCTCTCTGCTCAGGGGAGGGATTCATGAAAGCTTTTTGTAAAAGCACAAAGTAGGAATGCTTCTGCGACATCTAAACAACAGAATTAACCTATGTTTTGCAGAAAAGAACCAGAAATGAGAACTAGATGGCTCTCATACCTGGGGCACAGACTTCCCTTCAGAACCTTTAGATCTTCAGCCAGTGGGGAACACAGGAAAAAGGCAGAGTAGCAGAGATCTGGGGGCAGATGCTGTGTTTAATGCAAATGGTAATGGATAAACAAAACAATTTTAACCAGATGCAGCTTTAAAAGATTACCAAATGTTTCTACTGCACCACTGAGACCCTCACCTTGGGTTTTACAGACATCCATATTGTAACCCCACTTCTAACAGAATAACAAGGTAGGTAAAGGATTTTTGCTTTAAGTGGGAGTTTCTCCCACTGCTTCTCTCCACCAAAAGCCTGAGGATCCACCTCTGTAAATGTTCCAGACACAAACCTTCACCATACAGACCAAAACGAGATTACTTGGGTATATTTTACCTGAGCCAGATGTGCTGGAATTGTCCTCATTACACTAGCCCTCATCTCTGCTCCAAGTCAAGCATCTGAAGATATCTTGTATTTAGCAAAAAAAACTGTGAAGTGTTTAAAGTATTCCAAACATTTCATTACAGAAAAAAAAAAAAAGGGTGATGTTGCTGTTGTTACAAATTTGGATATGAAAATAAAATTGAATTGATGTCTAATGTCTAAAATAGAGGCAATAACATAAAAAAATTACTTATATTTTTTCTATTTCATAATAGTCCTTTGTATGCAACATCAAAATCATAATGAAGTAGCAGTATCTCCTAGATATTTTTACATAGTTAGATCTTCTTTTCTTCACAACCTTAATAAAAAAAGCAACACTTCTCTGGGATAGCAGTGATTAATATGACTAGCCACAGATATCTCCTGCAATACAGAAGGACTTACAGAAAAAAAGATAGGGAGAGAAATCAACACTCCACTCTAAAAATCAAATATACAAAACAGTTTGCACACATGAGAAGTATTAGTATCTAAATGTCCCAAAAGTTAGAAATAAAAAAAGCTTTCACTTTTACTCATTTCTCTTATTTTTTCTCCATATACTTTTGTGTAACTGTAAAATAGGAGCAATAAATGATGCAATGCATAATGTTTGAATAAAGAAAACCTGTGGTCTTCCATCCTATTAAAAAAACCAAATACAACAACAAACCCTACTCAGCTATATTCATAGATAAAAGAAGAAATTCACTTTTTTCCCTCATGTTTAACAGTTTTAACAGTCACGTTTAAACTATTGCTCAGCATAGATTAATCTGTTCAGTGGGACTTTCTAGAAGTAGGTCTTGATAGCTATTTCACCTCATTTCATGTCATCTCAATCAGCATTAATGTTGCATAACTGGGACAAAAATGATAAAATAATCTGTGGTTGTCATAATTAGTGATGATGGTACATATACATTTCTGCATTCATCAAAAATCAAATAAAAATGTGCAAGTTTTGTAATTTTCCTAGATATGTTCTGTTAGTCCAATAAGACACTTGTTCTTATTCTGGTTATTATTCTCAGAAGTCCTTAAACTAAGTGAATACAAATAAAAAGCTACATTCATTTTAGTCTGGATATGTCTCACATGATGGTGAAAGCTGTGAATTTGTGAAACAAGATTAACAATTCTTGTAATTAATATTTCGATTTCATGGCAGCAATTCTCAGTAATAGTTCTAAAATATTTCCAGCTGAATCTGTTGTACTGCATAATGTTTAGAGAAAAATAAATACTTCTGCATTTCTGGGGTTTCAGGTAACAATCTGGAGGGGTAGCTAATTTCCTTGCTTGTTTTATTTTGTGTTTATGCTAAACACCGAATTCACCCATCAAAACCCCATTTTTTCTTTATGTTTTGGTTTAGTTTGAGGTTTTTTTGGGACTGTGACAGCAGCATAGTTTAATACTAAGGAAACAACTCTAATGAAATGCAAGTCCCTAGTCTGTATTGAGAATACATATAAAACAGTAACTGGGTTGTTAATGTTTCCTAACAGAGGTATAAAAAAACTCCCACCATATCACTTTGTACAAATCCTACGAAATAATGTGACATATTACTATGTCANCCTGGCAGATGAACCTTAGGGCTAAAGGGTGGGTCCAGCTCTGCATGTGCTGTGTCTCACCTAAAAAAAGTCTCTTGCACAGGCTCAAGGGTGCTATCTGCTATCCTCTTTTTATCAGTGCGCTTGGAAAAGGCGCTGATGAGGAGCGTGGGTGGAGCCCTCCCTGGATCTTCGTTCGCAAAGCCTAGCCATACACACATACATACAAAAGATGGCATGTGTAAATAAATAAAGAACCCTAGAACAGCTACACACAAAAAGCAATTTAAGGTCATCCCATTTGAGTACTGATTATTCTGACTAATCTTTTTTTATTTTTAATATTTCCCTATATCCCCATTTCTTCCTTCAAAAGTATTCAGTTAAGGAAATACTGGACTCAGATAATACCTTGTCTATTTAAAATGAAGGATCTTAAGATATTATCACAACAGTAGCAACACTACAACTTTTATCACACCTTTAGATTTAAAAGCATAGTTTTAGATGAATACTGCTATTGACCTTTAAGGAAATAAACAACTACATAACATTCCTTTCATTTTTTTAAAGGTGTCCTGAAAATTTCTTTGAATTAACCAATACAAAATTAATTAATTTTAATCTTTCTTACACAAAAAAGTGCAATAAATTAGTATTGTTTTTATCCAGCACACTTGACTACATATTTTTTCTATTTTCTGGTGTGAGCTGTGATTGTCATAAGTTTGTGGAAAATATAGTTCTCTGTTCAATTTACAATGACAAATTACTGCTTTTATTTATTCTCAAAAATGTCTTCCTATTTACTGTCTTTCTTTTTGCAAGACAGAGCAGCAATAACAATAATATTAATTCATAAAATAAATACACAGGGATATATTTCTGATGTGGTAATAAACACTAAATAAGGTGGCTGTGTTGGAATTGCAAATCAAAATCACAAAAATGTGACCAAAACTTTCTTATTTCTTACCATTCCCACATCCCAGGCACCAGCTATCTCCAGTAAAGAACAGAGTTGTGTAATACAACATAAACATATTTAATTACACAAGGAAATTAAATAAAAATAAATCCTCAAAGGGAAATTCCAGTGTAATCCAAGAGATAATCTAATCACAAAGGAGAGTAAGTTATTAAAAGTGAAGTAGTTTGATAATAAAGAATAATTAAGAAGCAAGTAGATAAACACAGCTCTCATCTCTTTGAGGAAGTAGAGTTTTATTGGCAGAAGCCACAGAATGAGCCTGTCTCTATTTCCAGGTAGAAGAGATGGCTGAAAATAGGTAACTAGACATAGGAATAGAATAGTTTCAGTTTATTGGCATTTTATTTTAATTATTATTAATTTCCTGGCTTTTAATTACAAAAAGTGTGAAGAATTTGCATGCAAAAATATTTTCTAGTGTCTCTCCAGCACTGTCCAACCGAGGATGCTTATATAACTATTTCTGTACTTAACAAAGAAACATTTGAAGTCAATTGAAGTCAGAGGAACCAAGTGAAGTTTCATGCTTGCTTCATAAAAGTTTATCCCTCCTAATACTACCCTCTAGATTTAATTTCAAAGAAAACACTGTGTCCTAGAAGAGTGTTGGCTGAGAAAAGGGGAAAAAACAACCCAAATTCAGTTTTATTGTTTCTCCTAAGGTTAAAGTCTTTTCCTATGGTTGGATTCTGCATTTTCTTGATGTTAACTCATTTGTTACAAAAAGATTAACCCCATGAACTTGAAGTCAGTTGTGAACCAGATTCCATCTTTATCCCTGAATTTGGGCCAAGTTGGAGTTTTATCATTACAACTAATTCTTTTACCTTACAGTACTGCTCAAATATACAAGTCCAGTGTTTGGTTGTGTCTTTAGAACTCATTCCCTAGAATGCAAATATTTCTTTAGGTTTCTGTAACTAATAAGGTTATCTAACAGAAATCTTCTGTTACTGATTCATTTTGACAATTTAAAGATGACATTTTCTTTTCAGGTCTATTTTCTAGCTAGAGTAAAGGCCCCACATCTCTTGTTGGTTTGAATTAAGGATGTAGCAGTAGATGCAAATTCTTTAACTTTGGACAGTCTTCAAACTGATGTTACTTAAACATGAGATTTAGTATTTCTTATCAATTTTTTGTGAGCACATATAGTTGGACAAAGCACTAGAGTCCACATCTTCCAGTAGATGAACCTAAGAGTCATCACTATACTTTTAGTAACACATCTGAAGGACTTCATTATATAAATTATGTGACCCACATTATTATACCAATGCAATTTTACTAGCAGCATTTCCTGTTGCTGTAACCAAATGGTTATTAATAGAACAATTGGACAGCTGCACAACTTCTAGGTCTAGGAAAAAAAACCACAACAACAAAGGAAATAAAAACACCTCCCAGGCTTTGCACGCTTTTAATAACATATACTAACTGCAACTCATATTTTACAGGTTTAATAAAATAATTGACACCCCTGGCTGTAAAATTTTTTTCAAAATACTGATTTGCATTTGCTTTGCTCTGAAAGCCTAGTAGACACACTTGGCATTAGAAGTTTCAGGGACAGAGACAAAAAAAATGAGGAAACCTGTGGCTATTTTTGCATTTTTCTGCAATTCAGCACAAGAAAAGCATGCCTTTGTACAAGCCCTATTCTGTCTGATGCCCTGTTGTTATCACTGATTTTCTGCAAGTCTCTGGGAAGAGTGCTATAGCCTGCTGTGTTTTAATTTATCCATGTCTTGATGTTAATGATTTTTTAATATGGACTTTCCATTTTATATCCTATCCTGACAGGTGATCTGGACAGTACTAGGTTTACAGTTAGGAAGTGATGGTTCCTTTGTTATAATGGTTACAAATGTGCTGGAAATCACTCATTTTATATTTTCACACAGCAAATAGAGCTTTTAGGTATAGACTACAAAACGTACTTCAACTAGAGCCTTTTTTTCCTTCCTAACAATTGCATGGCACCCTGCTAATCTTCGGTCTGTTTCCATGAGGATGGTCTTTGCTAGGTTTTTATGACATAAGTGCATAAAACCAGCAGCAATATGGGTAGCATAATGCATATTTCATACTCATTTTGAGCTGTTTGAGAGATTAATATTTATAAAGATCATTGGATAAAATATTCCACATGAAAAACAAAATGTTAAAATGTTGCTGATTTTGATTCACAAAACTTTGATTCCTGTGCTATTTTACAGGTTAATCATACTCAAAAAGTATGCAACAGTAAGCCTCCATCACAGTCTAAAAGGGGGGGGGGAAATACAAATACTGTTTGAAAACCAAAGTGAGATTTCTTTGCACTTCCTGAAGTATTTCTACTTCAAGAAAGAGTACTTAAAAGCACTTGAGTTAGGTCAAAAAAAACAACAAACTAAACTCCCCAAAACAGGAGCAAGCATTTTAAGGAAAAAAAAAAACCACAAAACACAGAAATCAATGAAGACTCACTGAAGCCAAATTTGACTCAGAAAACATGAAAAAGTCAGTTTCTGGTCAAAAATCATTGTTTTCAAGCCAAAACCTTCTCTGACATTATGACTAACTACACTGTCAGAGATCCAACTGCTCCTTCAAGATTCTCCATTTTTTTTGTTACAAATAACAACCAAATAATTGACCAAGTACTTAAAACCTGGACATCTTACCTTTTTCAAGCTAAACCTCATAAATCTCATAATCTTGAAAACTTTGTTTTGTCTTGGGGGATAGTATTTTCTTCTTGCTTTGGGATTTTTGATTTTTTTTTTTTCCTGTGTACAGAGCTCTTTTTGTCTGAAATCCTTCTCTCAGGTATATACCTTCACTACTTCAGTCTGATGAGAGCCCTTTATTATCACTGTGTAAATGCCTGACACATACTTTTCCTACCCAGAAGCAATCTTGTGTCAGTTTCTACCCCAGAGTTTTAGAAAATTTGGGCCTTATATCCCTGATATATACAATTATTCAGATTAGTTCTAGTGTTCTCTGGAAAATAAATAATTTTCTACATAAAGCCAGAAACTTTTCCATAAATTTCTCAGCTAAGGCAGGAAGGAAGGACTGCTGAGAACTGCACATTAAAACTTTGTCCTCTTCTTTCCTGCTGATATAAAGCATTTAGATTCAAAGAATTCGTACATAGCAATTAAGGTGTCAAAAACTGTAAATGGTTATGGCAATTAATTTTTTTTTAGAAAAGCCATTAATAAATTATCTCACAATCTAGAAATTGATACTATTAAATTTCTGAAGTGGGAACATTTGAATTAATCTCATTATAATCTCTACACCTCTCTTCAGAGTTTCAAAGAACTGCTGTAGTCAATTCAGCTGTTTCAAAATTCACAACACTAAAAATGCAACAATAAAAGCAGTGAAGTCTTGACAGATCTAATGAGGTAAATGTATAATCCATGTTAGAAAGGATGAGATAAGGATCCATTTTGTTCTCACACAGTATAAGACAATTGCAGTCATCTGATCTCCAGAATCTAATTTAAAAGGTGAACTTTGGATGTGGTGTCTTAGTTGCACTTAGAAGAGAATTCATATCAGATTTTTGATGTGACATCTCCATTAGAAAATTTCAGGCCACAAAAATGAAGGATGCCAGTAAGGTATTTAACTACACTAAATCAGATAATTTTCTAAACCACAAGTGTAGTTGATATAAACCAGATTAAAACTATCTGTCTGGAAATCCTCCTCTTAATCCTGATTTTCATTGTAAGAGTAGTCAGAATAACCTTGCCAAATAAGGCTGGCTGTCAGGTGTCATTACAGATATAATTTTATCAACTGAATTTCTTTTCCTGAGGATTTTTTTTTTTGCTGTTCTCAGAAAACTTTTCAGAAAATTAAATACATGATTTGGAAAAAAAAAAAAACAAACGAACATTCCAGTCCTGTCTTAAAAATCAAGGAGCTATAACTCTCAAGGGTTACAGAAGTATTTGTCATAGTATAATTCCTGAAGGACAAAAAAAGGCAAAGGCTGCATTATATGTCATAAGTTAAAGGATTTAGAATTACACTGTAATGAATTCTTTTAAATTATTATTTTTTAAAACACAGGTTTCCATGAGATATTCTTTCAGAGGCAAAGATCCAAGCCACATATGCCACCTGCAAACAAAAACCATGAATTACATGCTAAGCAAAATAAATGAATGCTACCTAATGTCATTTCAAGGGCTGTACTGGGATCTAAAAGACAACTAAGAGACAATAATTTTGAATATATAGTCTTTGTACTCTAATATCTTTCTGAACTGACATTTTTCAATAAGTTATTTATCTCTAGATAAAAGCCTCTAACAAATACTTTATCTGCTCTAATAATATAATAGAAAGAGTCTAATCAGAAAGAAACAATAAAGCCTTAAAGTCTAAATAACATTGAAGTTTATTGTGGTACTTATGGCATTGTCTGTTTCTGGTGCTTTTATTTAGTGGAAATGAGGATATGTGTTAAGTCAATGGAGAGAAAAAACAATTACCCTGTTTATATAGCTATTAATAGCTGTATGTAGAATAGATCAAAGTGCAAACTTTTTTGTAAACTTACATAAAATCTTCTCTGTGGTAGACTTGTAGGTATAAAGCATGAAAATCAAATGCTGTAAAATGTTCTCTTCCAGCCCAACATTCACACATTTCTTGGGGGCATCATAGAAAGTCTAGAAAGAACAAAAGCAGCAAAACTAAATCAACTTGGGATTTTTCATATGTACATTATAATCATGAAGCTCAAGAAGCAACACTCAAAGCTATGCTAAACGTGCTCTGGAAGCTGTTCACCACTACTAACCTCTGTGATTTGACAACAATATTCCCAGTTAGCCTATGATGCAGCCAACAAGCGATAAAAATAAGTCTATGAATTCTTATAATGAAATAGAAACTTTTCCCCCTGGAAATGAAAGAAGAAATTATACAGAAGAAGTACATTAAAACATTCTTATGGATCATGTCTCTTCAACTTTTCTAACAAAATTTTTCAGCCAGTAAAAGATCTTGATCATCTCAGAAAATCATAGTGGCACTTAGGAAATTATTTCCACATTATCTAGAAAACTCTTGGTCAAACCACTTTGCTCTGTTTCTTATTTTGGTCATCATTCCCAATCTTCATGCTTTAAAGGATCATTAGCTCATATTAAGCCTCCTATACTGAAGACTGATTTTGACAACATTAGTGTTAGGCTTATTTTTTGTCCATATTTACCTTATCCTGTCATAGAATCATATCATAGAATACCACCTATAAAAAACCTAAGTGTTTGCTAATGTAAGAGCTTCTGAGAGAGGAAGTGTCAAGAGCAGGTAACGTTCATCACTGTGCTTTACAGCAGCTAGATCAGAAACTACATACTCATGGTTAAATGTCCAAATCTGAACATTTTGCATACTGCCATAATGACCTACAATTTCTGCATCTGTGTGTGATGAGGACTGTGCTCTGTTGCATCCATTCCCACTCAGGTGCTTTCACCTTTGAATATTTTATTTCATTTTACAGCAGGCTAAGAAAGAGGCAAGACATATATGAGCTTATCTCTATTTCCTCTGAGTGGTTGAGCCCACAACGGAAAATTCTGGCTTATACATTTACAGTGTTCAGAGCAAAAAAATAGATATATAATTGAGCTGCAGTTCATTTTTAAAACTAGCTCATGTTCTGTGTGTAGTTGAAGAGAGGAATTTGAAAACAATGTTCTTATAGTGTGCACCCATCAGCACACCAACCTTTTTGCCTGATTTGTTGTTGCTCCAGGTGTGAGGTCTGAATACTGAAAGAAGAAAAAGAAGAGTTGCGATTACTATTATCATTATCATTATTATTATTACAATATATGTCAGGAGGACGTCCTTCCATTATTATAAATTAAAGGATACCTATTGCAAAATAACTACAGATGATTTGCAGATTTTAGAGGAAAAACTACAAAACTTGAAAATATCCCTACATGTGACACCACCAATGTTTTCACTTGGAAGGTGATTCGGTTTAAAATTTAGGTCTACTTCAGTGTTAAAGGTTGCTTTTTTCCCCAGCATTAATATGTTTCACCTTGAGAACATTTTTCTATTAAAAACAGAAATCAAGATGGAAAGCTATCTTATATTAAACGTATTTATCCACGTAATTACCTAATACAATTACACTAGTAATTACCTCAGTAAATAATAAAAAAAATCAAATCAATGAATCAAAGAAAAAAAAGATACTGAGGTATTTTTAGCGTAACTGAATATTTTGCCTTCTTTTTTAATAGTGACTTCATAGTACTTTATTTACTTCAATTAGGCTCCCAAAAGGCAGCTGGGTAAAACCATGCACAGAGTGTCAAGACTGGAGTGATACACAAAGATGCAGAATATAATTTGTTCTTTGCATTTCCCAGCCATGGCTCTGTCTAGGCTAACCAATGGGCAGAGCTTGGGAACAGCAAATTACCTTCAACAAAAGTCTCTGAGAACTAGCACCAGGAAGAAGACCACCAAAACCATGCTATGATTTGCTTAAAATGCTTCCAGTCAACAAGAGACTGACCTTTCAAAGGTTCTGTCCTCAATTGTTTACTAGATGTTAAAGTAACATATAAAGAAAATAATCCTTTAAGTACAATTTTTCCCATACTATTACTTCCCTGTCTCACTGTTGACCAAATCTTGCACATAGAACAAATAGTTAAATACATAAACTCAGAGCTCAGAGAAGTGTATTTGTTTAACTGCTTCATTCTTTATTGTGTTTATTTCAATGGCTTCCATGAATTATTCAGTGTGTTTTAGGGTAGCCTAGAGAAAATGTTTTCTTTTAAAAGGCTTATTTCTCAGGCATTCTTTTAAGTGAGTTAGATGGCAACAAAGTTTTAGAAACTATATCTATAAATATGGAATGTTACTTAAAAAAACAAACCAAAACCAACCTCATTCAAAAGTAAGCAATACTGTATTAATATGAAAAGACAATCAGAACTCTTGACCCAAACTCTTTCTTTTTTTAATTGTCTTAGGAGAATTCACTTGATTCAAAGATTATTTTCATGTCTAAAACCAATTTCTGTTGAGAGACTGAGGGGCCTCTGATGGTGAGTACAATACAGAACAATTGCTTCAATTTATGCCAAGCGTTATTTGGCCAAAGAAAATATATAGCAGTAAACAATCCATCTAAAAATGCATTGAAATTCACCTTGGTATGCAGCTCATATTTTCATCCCTTTTGTCCAGGAAAAGAAAGAGATATCCAAGAATTTCAAGTGTTGCTCAACAACAGTGGAAGTTATCTTCAAAACATAATTGTGTTGTACAGACAAATGCAAAATCATTTTAACACACTTCTTAAGCTTTTGCAATTTTTTCTCTCATATATTATAACCTTACCAAAATTTTAGTTTGTTGTATAACAAATATACACTTTGTCATTTATAATATTTTGCTTAGTAATATTATGTATCTGAAATCCTGTCAATCCAAAGCATTAGCAGAAGAATTAGAAGCAATTATCCTTTATTGATAGAATTGATCATACATTTTCATTTTAGAGCTTATTTCCGGAAAGGAAACTCTGGTACTGTTTTGAGAAAACATTAACCTCAGAAAAAGTCTTCTTTGTGCAAGACACTAGTGAAGTTTCAGGTTATAACTAATTCCATTATGATCTAAGATATTTAAAACCCAGAAAAGTTTTGAGTTTAATTCAGATTTGGCTTATCAAGCTTTTTTCAGTTATCTCTTACTATACCTGAAAAGAGTCTCTCTGAAAAATTACCAGTTACCAAAAGTAATTCACATTTTTCTTCCAATATATAGTGGTACTATGGAAAACACAGAGATGTTGTAGAAGTCTTTTTATTCTCCCCTTTGCTTTTATTTATTTGTTTGTTTGTTTGTTACTAATAGTATGAGTTGAATAGGTGTTACTGTCACCTAGAGCTGCTTTCCTTAAACTATCAATACAGATTAATTTTCTTATAAAGAAGACAGTAAAAATCTTATGCGGTGGAAACCAAACGCATAGGCATTCACTGCTGGCCCAGATCCAGGGGCTGAAGAGCCTCCAGTCCACCCTTGGCAAACTCAGAAAGAGCCTGGGCTCTGTTAGCACTGGAAAACGAAGGGAAATTTTTGCAAGGACAATATAAATCCTTTAGCAAAGACATGAACAAAATCTTGAACTCGTGACTTGATTCTTACTAATGCAAAGGTCTATGCATGATGTTGATCTATGTTTATGAACTTCTTTGAGGGAGCTCTTTTACACAGGTTTTGTTAATTTTGGTTGTTTGATTAAGATGGGGAATAGTATGGTGATGCTTATCTCAGCTTTTTACTTTTGATAGTAACTCATAAATCCTTCCAAAGTAGCCTTTTTGTAGATATTACGGCACGTCTACTCTGATCTCAATTAGAATATAAAAATCTGCATGAATGTCTAAAACGGTGACATATCAACATCCTAAAAGCAGAAAAAAATATATCCATGAGCACAGAGCTCTTCATAAACCTTATGCAGATAACAGATTATTATAATATCTTTAGGCCTAATTTTTAAATAGCTAAAACCAGGAATTTTTATTTTATGGCTTTGCAAGAGTTACCAGGTAATCATGACAAATATTAACATAATAAATAGTGTTTATGATGTTTACTTATTCCTAAGCCTAAGCCTACTGAAGCTTATACCTAAACCTACATTCAGTAGATACCTCTGCCTAAAAGCACTACCGTCTGAATTTTTATTACATACAAACCCCAGACAATTTAACTGCATTGAAACTTCAGCAATAAAACTTCCTCCTCTGCTCTAGATTTTTAAAGCCAAATGCAATAGGCTAGACTCCACAGCAATCAAGCTAAGCTTTTTTGCTGTCACTATAGTGCATGAAGTCTTTACACATTAAGGTCACAGTTCTTAAATAAGATTTGCAGGTTGCAAATGTCTAGTTATGAATTCATGAGCTGGAAATGTGCAGTCATAAAATTTACCAGTCCCACAGCTCAACATTTACAATGTGTGAATCTGAGAAGATTGATGAAGTTATATGGTAGTCCTGAGCAGATGATGTCAACTGCCAACTTCATGTTTTGCTGGGTTTTTTTTATTTTTAAAGGCACAGCTGTTGTATTGAGTTACTTCAAGAAGTTGTACAGTTTGGGGAAGGATGTCAGGACAAAAGGACACGAGAGGTTTTATAAAGAAATTAGGAGGCAAACATAAGCTCAGGTGTATCTTTTTATTATCATGACAAAACACTATAGAGGATGTTTACTACAGGCACACCTGANCGCGAAGCCTAGCCACACATACATATACCTGATCAGGAGGAGGAAGTAGATGAGGCTTTCTACAGACACCTGTAAGTAGCTGTCTATGTTTTAAAACTAAAACACAGAAAATTAAAACGTTTCACATATCTGGATAGCCACACTGTAAAGCATTTGAATTTCTTAAAGTCATAACTGTATTGCAAAGCAGGAAGAATCTTTAGGTCATTTTTTCCAGTTTCACATATTTATCTCAGTGAAGAGATTTTGTGCACAAAAAGACATTTTGGATGAATGTATGTAATACATATATGACAATGTTTTCCTAGCACTCCAGTCAGAGAGGTAACATGGTAACCGAAATATGGTTTTACTGGCACTAGACAGTAAAAGTCTTTGGTAGACTCCTATTTTATATCCACAACAGTGAAAGTATTCTTGAAGTTATAATACGTGAAATGCTTGTCAAAGCATTTTCCTTACAAGAAAATATGTATGTCTTCCCTTCAAATATGCATCAGTTCTTGTCAGACTTTTAAGAATACTTAGTCACTGCTACCCCTACAGTGATGCTCATTGCTAGTCAAAGTAGTTGTCAATTGTGCTTTTTCATAGTGGTTGTTCTTAAAGTAGCTACATAAGCCACTTCCTTTTTTTACTGTTTCTTGATTACTAACAATACTGGGCAAAATACTTCCATTTCACAGTGTCTCCCACAGACATTTTCGGCAGTTTCAATTTAAATGTACTTGCCTCAGTCTATAGCTTTATTCTGCTATTTGAACCTCAGAATTGAAAGCAATGACCATATGAATGCAACATTTTTTTTTTTTTTCACACCAAAACTATACAAAATTGATGAACAGATTGTTTTACTTGTTAGTGGGGAAAAACTGCCATGTTTACTTTCTCCTTCCTTTCTTCCATTCACTTAACCACTTCCCTTTTTAGTAACATTGGTTTATACAGTAAAGTGTTGTAGTCTGGGCACTGTTTCAGTAACTCGCCATGTATATAATGGAAAATTAATAGAGATCATGAAAAATACTTGTAAATAAATTAATATCAACTGCAGAGATGTCAAAAGAATTTTGGTATGGGAGATTTGACAAGCAAGATCTCATACAAACAAGGCTGTTCTCAGAGCATGCCAAATATAATGTGTCCTTAACACATGGCTCTTCAAGTCACTCTAAAGTAATTAGTTTAGTTTTCCACAGTGTCACTATTCAAAAATCATATGGCCTATATTAGCAACAACTGTCATTTTTGTAAACTCTCATATCTCTGCTTTTGTTGAAGAACTGAATGGTCAGAGGTGGGATTCAGAAAAAACTGTTACTTGCCAGACTTCCTTCTTTTCTTTTCACTGTAAATACTACGTGACAATAAGCATATTACAGAATATATATTTCTAATTTGATATCATACCTTATGGAGAGAAGGCATAAATATTCATCTAGAACTTACAAGATAAGAAAAACAGGATACCATTTCTTAAGAGGTCAAATATACAGCAGAACAAACAAAAAAAAGTGAGACAATGAGCTGAGAACAATGCTCATAAAACAGACTGGATTTCTTTTTTGAAACACAGAAGAATCTAGAAAGACTATGGTTACATATTCAGTAAAAAACTGGCCAAAAACTTCAGATAATAGCCTAAGTCATATTTCAGAAAATATTTTCAATAAATATTTTGTTATGAAGGAATATTATATATATATAATGTTATACCTTCACAAATTCTCCTGTTATTCTGGTTTTCAAATAGATTTTCCCCCTTTTTTGGCCTATCTTCAGAATGAATACACTTCTCCAGTATAAATGTTGAATTGTGAGTGAAAAAGTTTTCTTTGCATCAACTTCCCTCTATAACTGTTGGGTTTTTTTTATTTTAAATCTCCTGTTACTATGTCTTACGCTGAATAGGATCCTACTGGTGAGTGCCAGAAATAAAAAAAAAAATCTAAATCTTGATTTCTTTGTGACTTGTTTCTCCCTCTCATTCCATATTTTCCTTCACTATTATTTCACAGACATAATCTATTGATCTACTTTTATTTTATAAAGCATCCACCTGCCCCTGAAGTCCCGTCGCATCCCCTGAATTCCTTTGTGCCATCATCTCTCATCTGCTTCAGCATTATTCTCCTTTGCTTTTCAATCTGAGTCGCTTTCTGTCCTCAAAGTACAAAAATATGTCTTTATTTTACCACCAAACCCCCCTCAAACCTTTCACTCTTGGTACTCCAAAGTTTTCCTTTGAGTTTTGCTAGGCACACCTTTCCCAGCCACCACACAAAATCCTGAGCTATCCAAGATCCTATTCTGTTCAGTTTTCAGTCTCTGATTTTCCCACAAGGAACAATCCCTATATAACATCTAGCACAGGGTAAAACTGCTTGACACACATAATTTAAACCAAATCAGGATTGGATCAATTTATTGATTTACTATTGATATGTAATTAACCAGCAATCAATGAGCTATACTTACAGGATCAATATCAGGGACAGAGAAACTACAATAAGAATCACAAAATCACAGAATATCTGTGGCTGGAAATGACCTCTCAGATCACTGAGTCCCACCAAACAACAACAACAAAACCCAAACCAAAACACCCCACCATCAAAACCACCACCACACAACCCTTGCCCTCAGTAGAGCATGTCCTGGAGCACCACATCTACACGTTTCTTAAACACCACCAGGGATGGTGACCCAACCACCTCCAAGGGAAGGCTGTTCCAGTGCCTTACCACTCTTTCTGTAAAGAAATTCTTGCTAATATCCAATCTAGCCCCACCCTGTCTCAACTTCAAACCATTCCCTCTGGTTCTATCATTAGTTACTAAGGAGAAGAGGCCAACACCCACCTCTCTACAACCTCCTTTCAGGCAGTTGTAGAGGGCAATGAGGTCCCCCCTCAGCCTCCTCTTCTCCAAACTAAACATGCCCAGCTCCCTCAGCCTCTCCTCGTACAACTTGTTCTCTAAACCCCTCATGAGCTTGGTAGCTCTCCTCTGGACACACTCCAGCATCTCAATGTCCCTCCTATAATGAAGACATTTACAAAGTGTCTTTAAAAGATTAAATTTTGTAGGTGTTCCTTATCACACTCTCATGACTACAGAAATGTCTAGCCAAGAACACAGATGCACACACACCCCCCCTTGCTCACAAGGCTATGTTCAGCCTCCCACCCACTGTGCCCTGTGGGTTAGAGATGTGCACCCTCTCACCAGCAGACCCTGTTGTGGTAGGTGCTGCAGCTCCCTGATGGCAATCTGTGCCAGGACACCACTTTGGGGAAAAAGACTCCAATACAGGGCATCCCTACTTTCTATTCATCCATCTTTCTCTACACTGAGTCCTTTTGTGTTTGTTGTTGATTTTTTTTTTTAAAATCAGCCTGTGACATTAGCTTTACTGATCACTTATTCCAAATCCCTGCATGCTTTGTCATAATGTTCATGTGGTTTAAGAGAAACTCCCTATGAACACCCACTGAGTAATTCACCTTTATTATTTGTCTCTCCTCTTAGTACGCTTCTTTCCTCTGACAGCTGAGAAAAAGCTAACATAGCTTGTGATGTGCCGAGATCTCTCATGCTGATCAATATATTCTCACTATCTCCTTTCACTCTTCTTGTTGATATCCTGTCTGCTACCTTTTATGATATATTTGTAAGTTTTATGGGAGAGAAAAAAAAATGTTTTTTGCTCTGTTCACACAGTGTCAATACAGTATTATTTTGGTCTATTTTTTGAGGCTCAAGCCACAGAGTAATATAAATTGCAATATTTCATAAAAAGCATCATCCATTGAAAGATTGTTTGCTCAGGGAGTGCTCCACTATATAAGGGAATTGTCTGCTCCCACAAAGCATCCTTCAGAAAAGAATATGACCATCCTGAAAGTTGCACAAAGGATCCAAACAAGAATAGAATGCTAAGCAATTATCACAGAATTGGTGTCCTTACTCATAGAAACATGGATCTCAGGTGCAGATAGCATAAATCTGTCAGTTCTCTCAGTTGGTGTTATGGGGAATTGTAACAGATGTTATAGCATTATTTTTTTTTAATCTAAAAATACTATGAACCTCGTTATATTGCAGATGACCATTAAAGATTAAAGATGACCATTAAAGGCTCAAGTTTTCTGTAGGGGGACCTACTAGTGACTTTCCAGTACTTAAAGGGAACTTACAAGAAGGCTGGAGAGGGCCTGTTTGCAAAGGCCTGGAATGAAAGGACAAGGGGCAATGGTTTTAAACTGGAGAGGAGGAGATTTAAATTGGACATTAGGAAGAAGTTCCTCACCACAAGGGTGGTGGAACACTGGAACAGGTTGCCCAGGGAGGTGGTTGAGTTCCCATCCCTGGAAGCATTCAAGGTGAGGCTTGCCAGGGCTCTGGGCAACCTGATCTAGTTAGGGATGTCCCTGGCCACTGCAGGGGGGTTGGACTAGATGAGCTCCAGAGGTCCCTTCCAACCCTAACCATTCTATGATTCTATGATTCTATGATTTTGCGTATCCTAAGTTTATTCTTCCTTCATTAATTACTCTTCAGTATTTAAAATTTAAAAAAAAAAAAAGTGTAGGAAAAGGTGAAGTGCCAGCTAGGCAACAATACCAACAAATGGTATTTGTTTTTATAAGGGAATATAATTATGGTGGTGCCTGAAAGACTAACCAGTGAACCACGTGATAAAACCTTGCCAAAGACAATGACAGGCACAGAACTCACATAGGCACCATTCAGGATGAAGACGGGCTCTTGCATGATGCTGTATGTGTAAAACAGAGACCTACAATCTTGTAGCACCAACATACTTTACTGCCTTCTGTCTTGGAAGGTCTCCAAGTCTAATATGTGGTCTCTTTCATCTTGAGTCTCCACTTGCCTCAGTAGCTACAATCCTTTCTCACTTCGGCAGACACATGGCATGTACCACTTGAAGCTGTTTGGGATAGATCCAACTTCACAGTAGTCTTTTTCTCATGAAACTGATCCAGAGACATTTAAGGAGAGCTATCGTCCCCCTAGCTCATTCAAATAGCTCTTTGCTTTGTCTTGCATGTGCTATTTAAAGCTTTAGAATAAACCTCCATATGTTTTTATCTGACTTATGGTGAAGATTCAGAGATTCTTTATTTCAGAAAAAGAAATAGTAAAACAAGAACTGTTAACAGATTTTCCACTGCTATTTTAACTGAAAGTATGAGTTCATGTTTACATTGTGAAAACACTGAGATGCTGACTGAGGGCTGTTACTGAGATTCCTCTGATACCTGCTGGATTATTTGAGACAGTCATGGCAGGGATGGTTCTACACTTTGTGCATACCTCAAAGCACACACTAAAGTCCAAGTCATGGACTCCTTGCTGTGTTGTTATTGGAAACTAGCCTTAGGAATAAGCTTTTATCATGGAAAACCAACACAGAAGCTGCCCTTGTTATTGCAGTAGTCATTAAACTCAAGAGATGCAATGAGGAAGATAGATTTTCCCTCAGGAGAGCTATTGGGAGATAACTAGAAAAAGTAGAATCTAGAAAATGAGAAAATATAGAAAATGAAGACTCTAGAAATGAAGTAAAAAACATGCAAAACTGTAGTAATTGTTTTGTTGAATGGAGGGGAAGGACAGAAATGTAAGCATGCCTATTTTACAGCAAATACAATTCACTCCCATAAGTTACCAAAACACATGTTTAACAAAGACACAAAACCAGGATTGTCACAGGCATGAAGAGAAGCTAAGCAGCTACTCTGGAGGAGCCATGGCCCTTCCTTTTCCAAGCTGAAGCTCAGGGCTGCAGAACATATTTCTCCAGTGCAGTGATGTGTGAAAGAACCATTGTAATTGAGCTTCTCATGGAAACAGAAAGCTCAGGCACCTGATTTCATTCCCACCGAAAGTCTTTGTTGCCTTAATTACTTTGTCTACAAGCCTCGTCTACCATCAACATGCTGTCTTGTGTATCCAGAGCTGGCTTCAAGGAGATGAACCTCACTACCAGACAAGCAAAATCACACTTGGTAATTTATAGAATATCCTCATATCGAATCATAATTCTCTACAGACAAACATGAGATATGAAAAGCTGCTGTTTTCTTTCTCTTTTTACAAAGGTTTATAAGATCATACCCCCTTGCACATCTCACTGAAGTGTCAGTCAGCCATTAAAAGACAAAGTCAGAATTCAGAGCAATAAAGTTTCAACAGAAACCCATGTTTGTTTCACTAAGCTGAATACTATTACTTATTTGACATATATAGTGCAGTTCCAAATAGGCTCTAGATAGCATGGAACACTAGAGAACTTGTTCCATCAATGTTACTCAAAACCTATTACCTTCTTATCATGTAGACATCTCCTCTGGTACCATTATATGCAAGTTTGCTTCCCTGAACCAAAAACTTTAAAAGAAGAATATGCTAGAACTCTTTGATTTTGTGTAAAATCTAACTTATTGCCATTACTGGTGTACTGAACTGTGAGCAATTAGAATTGCACTCTGATTTCACAAGCAGTCCTGAAACCACAAAACCCTTTACATGTAGCTGTTTCTTATCCATGCACATCTGTCATTCCCACACAAAAAACAGAATTCCAAAATCCTCCATAAATCTTTTGGACACTGAGACCTGGTGTACTTTACAGCACTAAAATATTGATTAGATCATGGCATCCAAATTGAGCCTCTAGATTTTGGCCTTTACTGTAGAGCATCAAAAATTCTTTCAGCAACAATCACTTTATCAGTATATATTTCCAAAATTATTCTTAGATATGTGGACCTTTGCTCCTTGCAGCTATAAAATTAGCATTCACAAGAAGCACTGCTTCCTAATGATAATGTCCTATTTAATTTGCCTGTGTAAAAAAAAATAAAAATTCATTACATTTCCTAACCCATTAGGTAAGACTGAGTTTCTTGTGTTCAGGCATAAAAGGCACAGGTTTTCACTGTCATTTACTAAGAGTTAAATAACCTTGAGATTTTCACAAACTCTATGCAATGCAGACTGACAATGTAATTAGAATGTTGTGATGTGTGATTTGTATAGACTGAGCTGTAACCAGATTAACTACACGACCTGCACACACTGCCTGCAATGAGTTATACTGCTCTAAATAATTACAAGAATTAAGCTCTAACACAGACTGTCTACAAAATATATTGTCTCTGACCAGATTAAGTACTAGAATGAATAGATTTACACTGACACAGCCAAAGTAGAAGTCCCTTGCAATACAAAGCACAAGAAAAGTGAACATACTGTGCACAGTACACTGTTCACAGCTTAGTCTCAGTGGGATGATCTGGCACACTCTACCATATTTTAACTTGGTGTAGAATGGCATAACCTTATTTGCTTAAACAATGACTATGTCACACTGCTTAAATATGATTTTGTACAGGCTAGTCTAAACACAGGATATGCCTAGTCTGTCAAACAATTTGAATTCTCCATTTGCTTCTGGTCCCTTAATGTGGGGGTCTCAGAGAGGACCAGGAGTCAATCACTGTGTAATATAGAATCATACAATGGGCCAGGTTGGAAGGGACCTCAAAGATCATCTAGTTCCAACCAACTTGCCATGGGCTGGGATGCCCAGGGCCACATACAGCCTGACCTTGAACACTGCCAGGGATGGGGCATCCACAACCTCTCTGGGCAACCTGTTCCAGTGCCTAACCACCATCTGGGTAAAGAACTTCCTTTTAATCTCCAGTCTAAATTTCCCCTCCTTCATCTTGTAACCATTCCCCCTTGTCATATTGCAATTAGACCAGCTGAAAAGTCTCTCCCCTTCTATTTTATAATCTCCCTTTAGGTACTGATAGACTGCTATAAGATCCCCTCGAAGCCTTCTCTTTTCCAGGCTGAACAACCCCAACTCCTTCAGTCTATCCTCATAGGGGAGGTTCTCTAGACCCTTGATCATCTTTGTGGCCCTCCTCTGGACCCTCTCCAACAGGTCCACAACTGTTTTTATGCTGAGAACTCCAGAACTGGATGCAGTACTCCAGGTGGGGTCTCACAAGGGCAGAGCAGAGAGGCAGAATCACCTCCCTAGACCTACTGGTCATGCCTCTCCTGATGCAGCCCAGGATGAGGTTGGCTTTCTGGGCTAGTTAAGGTCAACCAGTTCTGGACAGAGTTAGCCCTTACCTTTTCTCCATCTTATTCTGGAATCCAAGTGTGGTACAAATGTAAAGCAAGGGCGAGATTGTGACCTTAAACTTATAGAACGAAGGGGAATGACCTGCATTAGTGAAGAACCCAGAGTATCACAGCAGTTCCATGATAAAACCAAGGAACCTGGTTACAAATTCTTCTACAAGCTTCAAAGGAGATCAGGTTTCCTCGTACATTTGTAGCAAGAGCTCATGCAATTTTAGAACTCAAATTCAGCCTCTAGATCTTGGCCTCTACCACCATACATGCTTTTCTTCACCATAGTAGTCTACGCAAATGGAACATGTAGAGGCTTTCTAGTCTAACATAATTTCAGAATTATTATTATTTGTTCTAAAAGACAATTTAATTTTTCCTATGAGGAAATCACATATTCATATACAAAATGCAAAATAGAACAAGTGTATCAAATATGGTAAAATAAGCATTCAGGTGTCTTCTAATGAAAGAGTCTCACAAAAGGTGAGAGAAAGAGGCTGATAGGCTGAGTGAGAAGGTAATATAGTGCTGATGCTGAAAATGTTCATTCTGTTATCTACAAAAAAAAAATCAAGAAGTCTGGGCCTTGGCAACAACAACAACAAAAAAAAAAAAGAGTGGAAAATAGAATAGACTTCCAGATATAGAAGCTGTGTGAAACTCATTTAGGCTGTCTCTGTCACCAACCCCACACCATGGTGTAATAAAAAGCCTAAAATACAGGTATAAATCACAGAAAGGAAAACTGTCAACTGTGATGTTGTTAAGATAAGCATAAGCCAAGGCAAAACTGAATTATGCCTAGACACTTAGACTAGAACTTTTCCATGTGTCAAAGAACAGTCTACATTAGAAAAAAGATGCTTTCAAAATGAGGAGAGATTAGATTCAGGAGGATTTTGGAGCTGCCTAAAAACTGAGGCTACATACAAAGTATCTTCTCCAGTTAACAATTTTATATCACTGTAATACTTGAGCAGCCTACAATTTACATGCCTACTTACCCCATGGAGCTATCATATCCCTACTTAAAGGCAGAAAATTTGAACTTTGTGTACTTTTTCAGTAACTCTTGGTTGCTAGGGTTTTGTTCACTTATGTATTACTCTTTACTTCTGTTTCTTTTTTTCTCTTGTATACCCATCCCAGTATGTATGGCTAGGCTTCGCGAATGAAGATCCAGGGAGGGCTCCACCCATGCTCCTCATCAGCGCCTTTTCCAAGCACGCGGAATAAAAAGAGGCTAGCGGATAGCACCCTCGAGCCTGCGCTATGGATTTTTTTTTAGGTGAGACACAGCATGTGCAGAGCTGGACCCACCCTTTAGTCCTAAGGTTCATCTGCCAGGGCCTAGCAAGCTTGGACGCTGGCAGCGGAGTCCTTAGAACGGAGGTTTTATTAGAGTGTCCTTCTCTTAGATGAAAGGCTTTTCAGGGCTAAACGAGCTCCATCTGACTGTGTTTGGAATTAGAGTTGTCCTTCTCCT
>VWZO01007550.1:69182-99490 GCA_013396975.1 Bucco capensis | reverse complement strand
ACTGTTCTATGATTCTATGGTTCTATGATTTGGGGACCGCTTATATTCTGCTGAAGGGGAGGAATCTTTCTGTATCCATTGAGGGTGGGAAAAGGCCCTGATAGGAAAGGGAGTTTGCTTTGTGTTTGAGGGACAGTGCTACCTCTGCTTTGAATGCTGTTAGAACTCAAGACTAAAAATATGTGTGAGTGGTTTATGGCAGAAGACAGTTCCCAGCAAGCAGGGAACTGTTTGTTCACTTGTTTTGTGTGCTGTTCCCTTTCAGTGGGCATTTGGGGTGACCATGTGGGAGATTGTGACCCGAGGGCAAACTCCTTATGCTGGCATTGAAAATGCAGAAATCTACAACTACCTCATCAGTGGGAACAGACTGAAGCAGCCACCGGAGTGCCTGGAAGATGTGTGAGTACTTCCTCATCCTGCTGACATATGATTCCTTGAGAAGTTTGGCTCGCTGGAAGGAAACGGGCAGCTGGCTAGGATGTTGATGTGAATCTCTCCACTTTACAGTACACAGAAGCATTCACTAGAAAGTCTCTGGGTTAGCTACCAGATACTGTCTGCTGGCAGAGCTCCCTGGAATTTGTGGTAGCTACACGAGAGCTAACTTGGCTCAAGGGTTTGAACAGTGTCAACATCAGCAGCTCTTGGCTTTGTGGAAATGTTAACTGTGTTTCCAGAAGCTCTTTGTTCCCTACCTTCTTAGGCCAGTATCTGAGAAAAGAGATGAGTTTCATGGTATACCTGGAAGGCTGAATAGTAAAGCAGTCTGGAAAGTCTACAAGGAAACTGGATTGCAGAGGCAGTGGCCTGCATGTGTCTTTCAAAGCTTGGCTCAGTTTTCAAAATTGGATCTACTACTCTCACAGAAATAGCAGGATGAAAGAGAGGAGAGCAGATAAGAGGATCTAAAGTTCTGTAGATCAGTGTATCACCTGAAACTACTCCTTACACCATAACTTCTGCCAGGGTAGCACCTTGCCTAGTCCAGACAAGGTGAAATTTCACAGAGTGCCCACACCAGTCTCTCTGTATGTTGTGCCCAAAGCAAGACAAAACCACGAGCACTAACTTTAGTAGCCTTTTCAAGCCATTCCTTGTGTGTAAAATGGACAACATGAAGTCTTCTTTCCTCCTTCTTCCCTTCTGCTCTGATGGTGGATTATTTCCTGTGGCTTCCTTTCTCCTGCCTTTTTTTCCACATAGGGAATAATCGGTGTTCATTATTAAAGTTGTATGCTCTTATCTCAGCAGTTCATAGTCTCCATTTTGAGAGGCCCTTGAGCTACAGGTTATTGAGGCCTGAGAGAATATAAAAGAAAGATCTAACTACATGCTCAGTCTTAGTTTATGTGCTTTCCCCAAATGTTTGTTACTGGCCACTGTCAGAGGCAGGGTACTGAGGCAAAAAAGGACTTTTGGGCTGATTCAGTACAGCCAGTAGTTTTCTACCTTTCTTTCAAATGAATATCTGCTGTTTGCCAGTGAAGGTAAAAGAAAGTATTTCATCTGGTGCCACAGAAAAGGAAGTTTCTATTTTATCTGGAGCATTTAGAGTTATTTCTACTGTTTGTGGGCTCCTCAGCATAAGAAAGATGTGGAGCTGTTGGAGCGAGTCCAGAGGAGGCCACAAAGATGATTAAAGGATTGGAGAACCTCCCCTATGAGGATAGGCTGAGACAATTGGGATTGTTCAGCCTGGAAAAGAGAAGGCTTGGAGGGGATCTTATAGCAGTTTTCCAGTACCTAAAGGGGGATTATGAGACAGAAGGGGTGAAACTTTTTAAGCGGTCAGAATGTGATAGGACAAGGGGGAATGGTTATAAGATGAAGGAGGGGAAATTTAGATTAGAGATTATGAGGAAGTTCTTTACCTGGAGGGTGGTTAGGCACTGGCACAGGTTGCCCAGAGAGGTTGTGGATGCTCTATCCCTGGCAGTGTTCAAGGCCAGGCTGGATGCGGCCCTGGGTGACCTGGTCTAGTGATTGGCATCCCTGCTCAGTGCAGGGAGGTTGGAACTAGATGATCTTTAGGGTCCCTTCCAACCTGGCCATTCTATGATTCTGTGATTAAATCAGGGTTAAGACAACTGAACCATAGAAGCTTTCTGTAAAACTAGTGTGAGATCAAAAACAGCATGGTAAAGCTGATAGCAAGCAAGGGACACAAAAAGTAACATAGGAAGCCGTCATGAAAATGCTTTATTTACCAGTAAAGGCCATATCAGATTTTTCCATTTCCAAGTTGAACTGAGGTCTGTTTGTCTGTGGTGTTTTTCAGTGCCAGCACTGTGCTTTGTTCCTGTTCCCTGCAGAACTGGCAACAATAACGGCAGAGAAATACAGCTGCCAGTCTTGTGGGTGATGCACAAAGAGGAGAAGGACAATGACTCTGGCTGTGCTCCAGCCTAGCCAGTGGGCCCTGGCAGGAGGCCTGGCCGGCGGAAGGCCACTCAGCATGGGTTGCTGCAGGAGAGCTTTAGATTGGCTGTTAGGAAAAATATCTTCACTGAAAGGGTTGTTAGGCATTGGCACAGGCTGCCCAGGGAGGTAGTGGAATTGGTGTCCCTGGAGATGTTTAAGAAACATCTAGATGTGGTACTTAGCGACATGGTTAGGTGACATGGGGGTGATAGGTAGATGGTTGGATTTGATGATCTTAGAGTTCTCTTCCAACCCTAATGGTTCTATGATTCTGTGAAGCAGAACTCGATCACTCCTTGCCTGAGCACAGGCCATTAGAGTCAGCGATATCTCCTCATGCTGGCCCTAAGGCAACCAGAGCTGAGGTGGCTGGCATTTGACCACAGGAGAAATGCTGCAGGACAAGGCCTGAGGCTGGTAATGGCACTGAACACATCTGTTGTGCAGGAGTGGTGACTTTGCAGCAGAAAGGCTGTTTCAGCATCCTTCTTCCAGCAGTGAGGCTGTTACCCATTCCTCCACAGCCTGCTAAACAAACTCACTGTACCTTTTTCCAATCCCACTGGCAACCTGTTGGGGAGTAGCAGCACACCTCCATTACTCTGGGAGTGCTGACTTAACACAGTGCCAGAAAAAAATGTTCTGGAAACCACTTGCATCTGTCATAGTTGTATGTCTGTTTTCTTTCTTCCTGTATTTTATCTCATCTTGAATTAGAATTTGGAGGGATGGCTTCAGCCCTGGCAGAGGTTATTGGGATGCTCTTTGTGAGTAAATTCAAAAGCTATTACTAAGTCTATTCCATCTCTCCAGAGACAGTGGAACAAGGTTTTTACCAAGAAGTTCAGCATCCTTTGACAAGGCTTTTGGGTTTTTTGGTACTGTAAATAATTAGTTTAACCAAAATGAGAATGCCTTTGAAAATGGGGAGAAACAAGGAATTAGATCTATAGTGGCTACCCATGTGCTGTCACTTGTGCAAGGCCAAAGGCAATAGGTTTGGGGGAAAGTGTCTGTGCTTTTTAAGCTGCACTGCAGAGAGCTCCTGTTTGGAGGGTCAGGGAGTGACTGCTCTGCTTCTCAGTGTTCTTGTCTTCCTGTGTTTTGCAGCTACGATCTTATGTGCAGATGTTGGCATCCTGAGCCCAAGCTACGGCCCAGCTTTGGAGTGCTCCGCTACCAGCTGGAAATGATTCGGGGGAGGATGTCCACACTCTCTTCCAGTCAAGATCCTCTCTATGTCAACATTGGGAGGGACAAAGAGGCATCTGCAAGTGACCCTGCCCTGCACACCTCCTTTGGAAACACGGACGGTGAAGAGGCAGTTGCTGCGGAAGCTGCTGCTGTCACAAGTGACTATCGCTACATCATGAGCCCCTTGTGCCTTGCAGACGATGCTGAAGGTGAAAGGCATCCAAACGGGCAGGATGGGGAGGACAAAAGCCTTCTGTATGAGCTGGAGACAGAAGGAGAAAAAAGTTGTTAGCCTGTACATAGCAGTGACACTCTGCTTCCCTGGGATGGGATGTGTGCAGCCTGCAGTGCTGTGTCACCTGGGGCTCTGATGCCAGATCTGGAGTGGCTTTGAACAGAACTAGTCAGAGCTCTTGGGCAGCTTTTGTAGCTTTCACTACCTGTGTGGGCTGCACTGGCAGACAGCTTGGAAGGACTGCAACACCAACAACCCCATGGATTTGGGGGAGGGGGACAGTCAGGTTACAGATTGATCCTGCTGAAAGGAGTTGCAAGATAAAGTGAACAGTCAGAGTCTGTGCTCTGCTCCTTCTCACTGACTGCTGGAGCAGAGATGAATACACCTCCTGTTCAGTCAGTGCTCACTCTTATGTAGATGTTGTCTTCGATCCTGGCTGCGTGACTTGACTGGTACCTCTGAAAACACTAGTGGGTATTGACACTGTCATTCAGGACAAGAGGGCAAAATTCCCCTTGTGTTCACTCAGCAGTGCTGCCTAGACTTGTTGCCTACCTCAGTGGTTCTCAAAACTGATCTGTGGATCTGCTTCTATCCAGTACTGAATTTGAGCATGTGGCTTATTTCATGCAGTGACACTTGCTGCTTCCTCAGTCCAAGGCTCTTTTAAGAGTTTCAGAATTTTTGCTGAACAATGAAATAGAAAAAAATGAAAATCCAGCATCCCTCTTCACATACGTCTTTTATGTCTGTCTTTTTCTTCTGTTTGATGCCAATTCAGGCCTGACCAGACTTGCAGCTGGCATTAAAATGTGAAGGGAGGGAGAGCAGCTGGCATGTGTGAGGACAGAAGCCAACTTCAAAGGGATGGAAAGGAAACAGCATAGAGAGGACTTAGCAGTATGGGAAACAGTGCTCATTGATGCTAAGGGCTGCCCTCTGGGAGAGGAAGGAGATAGCTTAGATTCAGAGTGGCAGACCTGCTTCAGTTTCAGCAGGAGCAGGATTCAGCATTTGCTTTAAAGTAGGATTCGTTTAATCTCTCTCTTTAACAGTCCTATGACTTCTTCAAATTACCAAGTGCTGTAGCTGCTCTAGCTGTAGGTATAAAACTGATTTTAGGAAGGGGTGTGTGTGTGTTTGTGTGTGTGTTAGGGGGAAGGGATCAACTGGGAGTTTCTTTCTGAAGAGAGAGTCCTCATGATGAAAAAGCTTGAGAACCACTGGCCTACTTATTTAGGAGGTCTTCTGGCATGCTGTAAAAGTCACATCAGAACATAGACTAGTATCACTGCAGCCTTCCAGACAGGGCAAAATTAATAGTTTTGCTTTTGGGGTTTTGTTTTGTTCTCCAATCAGCATGTCTGACTCACTTGAACTGCAAGTGCTTGTGTGGTTTCTGATAATTTAATATTTTATTGTAAATCAGCATTTGTTTTGTGCAGTGGTTCCCAGTAAGGAAGTGCAGTTGCCTCTTACTCTACTTATCCTAAATATTTGCTAGATCTTAATTTCTTTTCTTTCCAGTGCGCTGAGAACTTGGCAGTATCACAAGACTTAAGATTCCACATTGTTCTTCCTCAGAAACAAATACCACAAGTCATCATTTGCTGAGCTGGCAAAAGTGGGACCAATAAGTCAAAGGAGATTGCAGACTTGATAACAGAACACTCCACCCTTCAATGCCCAGTATTTGCATGTTTTAAGGTTTGGGGCTAACTACAAAGTTCAGGTCTAGTTTCAACCCGTGGTGAGAACACTTCCTTAGGGAAGGGGAATTTCAGCCTGAGGCTTGTGCATGGGCCTTTCTGTAAAGTTTCCTCCTGAGCAGTGATGCTCTACAGTTGTCTCCAGAAGTTCAGTACAGCTTCCAGTTGCAGATATTCCCCAGGCAGTAGAGAGTTTTCCCTTCATTGTGTTGGAATGCTGTAAATGCAGGTGAGAAGATAACACCTAACAAAAGGGTAACAAGAACCTGTGTGGTGCATGTGTGCAGTGAGGGTAGAAGGCTATGCTCCATGCAGCTGCCTGGGAAGTGCAGATGTACATGTAGACTCTAACTTTGGGAAGCATGTCTTTAGTTTTTATGCATTTTTTTAATAATAAAACGTACTGTGTCTGAGTCCCAGCCTCTTATCTGCGGCAGACTTTGTGAGGATGCTTCCTTACTGTGTGCGGTCATAGCAAATCTGTCAGCCCCAGCTGAAAGTTCTCTTTCTCCCTTCACCAAGCACCATTAAGCTACTTCTTGGAGGCAGAGAACATGTTTGGCCTGCCAGGTGACAGTTAACTCTGCATTGCTCCAGTCTTGAGACTGTAAAGGCATGGGCTGGTGGTTCCACAAAGACACAGGCTTTGCAGCCACTGGGGAGAAGCCCTTATGGAATGTGCTGCATCCTACCTGGAAATGCAAAACCCCTGTATCAGTTCCTCCCTGAAAACCATTGCCTTCACCCATCCAGCTACTAGCAGTGCTCTCTGTGGAGGAGAGGTTTGGATGTGGTGGGGAAAATTCAGCTACTGAGTCAAACATTCCAAGCACAACATAGAAGAGCCCCTGGATTTCCAGCTCACAGAGAAGAAAAGGTGTACCTCAGGCTTTTATTCTTCATCAGCAACCAGCATGTGGCACGCCCTCTGCCTGCCAGCTCACACAGAGAGGAAGAGTGATGGGAAGCGGTACAGGCACTCACCCCCCATCTGCAATGCAGGAAAAACAACTTTGAAGCATGAAGCGGCTGATTAAGTTAATATTTTAAGGTTCCATTGCCCAGTGATGTTCTCTTGGATCTGGTTCAAATGATGATTTCATCCTTTCACACACAAGCCTGGTCAGAGCAGGTACGAATGAGGCTGTGGCGTGGGTGGGAGAAGCGACACCAGCAGAGGAGCTTAGTGAGAAAAGAGGGAGGGAAGGGGACTTCAGAATGGGGACAGATGGGACAAGCTGTCAAGACAGCACAAATGAGGGAGTTGGAAAACTGAGATAGGGGAATTTTACATATATGAAATCCCAGAACAGAGAAGGCATTGCCCCAATAAGACCAGGCAGAGGGCTGAGGGGGTTGCTGGCCTTGTGTTTTGGTGAAAGATCATAGAATCATAGAATCAGAATGGTTTGGGTTGGAAGGGACCTTTGGAGGTCATCGAGTCCAACACCCCTGCAGTGGGCAGGGACATCCCCAACTACATCAGGTTGCCCAGAGCCCTGACAAGCCCCACCTTGAATGCCTCCAGGGATGGGGCCTCAACCACCTCCCTGGGCAAGCTGTTCCAGTGTTCCACCACCCTCGTGGGGAGGAACATCTTTCTAATATCCAATTTAAATCTACTCCTCTCCAATTTAAAACCTTTGCCCCTTGTCCTTTCACTCCAGGCCTTTGCAAACAGGCCCTCTCCAGCCTTCTTGGAAGTTCCCTTTAGGTACTGGAAAGTCACTAGTAGGTGCCCCCAAAGTCTTCTCTTCTCCAGGCTGAACAATCCCAGCTCCCTCAGCCTGTCCTCATAGCAGAGGTGTTCCAGCCCCCTGATCATTCTCGTGGCTTCCTCTGGACCTGCTCCATCAGCTCCATGTCCTTTCTGTGTTGAGGACTCCAGAACTGGACACAGTATTCCAGATGAGGTGCTTTGGTCCAGCCCAGATTGCTCTTAAATTGTGAAGAGGCTGTTTGCAGCTAGCCTGGCTCAACGCACTTGGGGCAGTTACCAGCTGACCTCACAGTGCCTAGCAAGGGCATAGCAGAAGCTCACAGCACCATCTGTGTTGTGTAGGGGTTGTTAATGCATGAGGAGAGATGGCCTTGTTGGGTTCAGTGCTTGAGCTGATGGGCTCTAGATCAAGGGCTGTGTTGGCAGCTCAGCCTGCAGATACAGGGATGCTCTAGCCTGATCTGATACCTGCAAGGGCTAATGGCTCAGTAGGTGCTTGCATTGCATGGATATACCTTAGAGCTAATGCACAGCTACCCTGGGACCTACCACCTTCCTTCCTGACCTGTGTTTGGAGGGGAGCCTTGCAGTCCTGACTCAGTAAAAACACTCAGTGAAGTCAAATGCAATTAATTTTGAGTAAAAGTTTGAGTCTGGCTGACCAGAGAAAAGAACGTTTGCACAGATTTCCATTCTGGTTTGCTGGCAGCATTCGTTCTCCCCTGGTTCTCAACAGCCACCAACTTTTGCAAATTCCCTTATTTTTTACCAGGGATTACTTCAAAGGACCCTCATATACAGTTCTAATTTTATACTGTTTTGTTATTTAACACCCTTTACGCTCCCTTAAAATAGCAAGATGTTCTATGAACACTTAGAGCAAACGAAGCCTAGTCTCCTGTGGATTTGCATCCCATGGGATGCACTGCTGCCTTTCCTTGTTTCTTCTTATTAAGTTACCTTAAAAGAAGCTAGAAACCCCAAGATTCACATTGCTAGATGGTGTAAAGCAGCATGGCTCCACTAACTTCTGGTAAGGTTCAGACCTAGTTAATACATTTTCTGGTATTATTTATTATTATCCCTCCTCTTGCAAGCCCTGGGTGAAACTTGCCCCAGTTAAGGTTCTTCCAAGACCTTATCCCTTGGTGGAGTCTCTGGTGTCCAATATGAAGTCATTGAATTTCCACCTGTGGTGAAGGTACTGATGTGGCACTAGGAAGGTGTGCCACATACAGACTGCTCTCAGAAGACTTGCAGGAACTTAATTATCCTTCAGACCTCAATCTTACCATCGCATTTGGCTGAAATGAAGCAGTGGATTCAAAAGCTATTAGGCCCAACACGTGCAGCTGGTGATCAGAAAGCCTTGTTACCATGGGAAACTGAGCTAAAAATCAACTACCTAGTCCAAGATCAGAATGAACTGACAGACATGGCTTTTGATTGCATCTGCTCTGTCATACAAAAGGAACTTGGCGTCAGGATGAATCAGTTCTCAGTCACTGCACTGAGGTCTAGTGACAAAACAAAGACAATCAACTCCTCAGTTATTAATTACTCCATGGATCCTTCAGTTCGAGGCATGCCAAGCCAAGTCATTCCCAAATGTGGTTAGGCTGGGGAAATGGAGCATCTTTGGGTCATGATTGACAATAGGAGCAAAATTAAGAGCTGAGTATTTCAGTGTCACAGTTGCTGGCTCCCACTGAGCCCAGCTTTCCAGGCAGGCGCTCCAATGAGCCACCAGTCACAGCTTGGAAAGTATCTAAACAGCTTTTGTTTCCTCCAGTTTCTTTTCACTGGCTTAAAATAGAACTGAAAGAAATGACTGACCTCAGGAAATAGACAGTACTTCTTGGTTTAAGCTTTGTTGAGTTCAATAGGGATTTTATCACAGTGTAACAGTATGTCAGGGGTTGGAAGGGCCCTAGAAAGATCATCTAGTGCAACCCCCCTGCCAGAGCAGGATCACCTAGACCAGGTCACACAGCAATGTGTCCAGGCAGCTCTGGAGTGTCTCCAGACAAGGAGACTCCACAGCCTCCTGAGCAGCCTGTTCCAGTGCTCTGGCACCTGCACTGGAAAGAAGTTCCTCCTNTTTTATAGGAGCTGACTCTCTCCAGCCTGCAGTGTGAAGAAGCATGAATTTGCAAAAAGAAAAGAGGGTTTGCATGTGTAAAAGATCTAATTGGAAATGTAAGCTATTGCACTACATGCTGATAAACACAGAGCCAGTAAAGGTGACAAAAAGAGGGAGTGGAGTGAAACTGTTGGACACTGGCAAGAAGCACCTTGTGTCCACTGCAGCATGGCACTTAGTGCAGCAGATTGAGAAGGCTGCTGCTTTCTGAGTTAATATATAAGACAACGATCCTGGCTGCCACCCTGTCATTACCCAAGCTGCGTGGGAGACTGCTGCTGCCTCTTTACTTCTGCTCCACCAATGAATGCTTCTGCAGCCACTTTTGCTTGTGTGACGTGGGTGCTAGCTGGAGCAGAGAGCCCATTAGTCACTCACTGCTGCCTTTCCTTGTTTCTTCTTATTAAGTTACCTTAAAAGAAGCTAGAAACCCCAAGATTCACATTGCTAGATGGTGTAAAGCAGCATGGCTCCACTAACTTCTGGTAAGGTTCAGACCTAGTTAATACATTTTCTGGTATTATTTATTATTATCCGTCCTCTTGCGCAGAGAGGAGCAGGAGCAGGAGTATCTTGCAGGCTTGTGGATGAGCATATGAGGACTGAGCATGAACAGCCTTTTGGTGCTCATGAGCCTTGCTGCAGGGTGGAAAGGCAAAGGAAGAGGCAAACTTGGGGGTTACTCAGAGGACCCAAACTGCACCCTGTAATGAAGCAGGCAATTAGCTGTTGCCAGAACCCCCAATACTAACAAAACCCTGTGATAAATCCCGACCTCAAGGCTTGGCATTTTCTCAGCACACAGCTGGGGCAGTTGAAGCCCCATCTCCCCAGTATTTTTTTGCTCCCCTTTTGCTGGGATTGAGGATCCCGGCAGTGCCAGTGCTGCTGCAGGTAGCGAAGCCAGCAGAGGATGCACAGAAAGGCTGAAGCACAGGCACATGTTTGTACCAGCACTGCTGTGTGGGTGGAGATCTCCAGCAGAGCAAACAGCCGGTGACTTCTTACACTCCCTCCCCCTGTCTGATTCACTCCAGCTTGTCTGCCAATACTCCCAACCACGCCAATGCACGTCCATGGAGGCTGATAGGCTGGGCTGTACCTGAGGCAATGAATAGGCTCGCTACATGAAATATGCCATATATTTTCCACCTATTGATGAAATCTTTCTGGGCCACCACTGAAATCACTCAGGGCTGCTGCCCAGCCAGCAGGCCAGCTTTTCATGCAGGCATCATCTGGCAAGGATCCAAACGAAAGGAGCTGAACCTATTTACAGCAGAAAATAACATGGATCAATATTTCTCCTTTTTCTCTCTTAATATACTCCAGGAAATATTGCCAGTCTGCTGAGCTCTGTCAAGCTGTAGGTGGGAATCTGCTGTGCTGTAACTGAAGACAACAGTTGGCTCACAGGGACTTTATTTGGGGATTTATGCTCTTGCATTCAACCATCATTGTCTCAGTGGAGCAGACCTTATCACAGAGGCCTCCTGCACTGCAGGACTGAATTTCCCATTGCTGCTACTGGTCGAAATCAGTGAGAAAGGCACTGAGATCATCAGAGGTTGGCTCTTTGCATGAAAATAACACAGCTGAGAGGACAGAGTTTCCAGTCTGAAAATGCACCCAGCCTGCCTTTATAGCATGCTCTGACCTCTCCTGGGTGAAGGTGATCTGCTGTAATGATGTCAGTTTTCCTCCTCGTGCCTGTTCAGCTGATGAAGTGTTATTTAGCAACACTGAGCCCTGGTGCTGATCCCACAGCAGGGGCAATGCACAGCAGTTGATGGAAGTCCATGGGTTGATGCCGTCACAAGGCTGGCAAGAGTTCAAAATCATGCTTTACAGCTTGCCTGTTTCTAGACTAATTTGTATTGGCATCAGAAATCTGTGAATGTAGAAAATTTGTACTTGCCTTGCTTCCAAGAACGCTCTAAAATTTCATGTGGAAAAAAAAACAAAATTAAGGGAATTTTTTTTTTCTCTCAGTAAACATCTTATAAATGGCCTGGGCAACAGAATGTCACTGACAATGAGCTTAACAAAAAAAGAAAAAGATGTTCTTAGCTCAACATTAGTGTGAATGAGGGTAAAATTCTAAAGAAGATGAGATTTTCTGTGGTCCTCTCATGCATTAGCAGGGTGAGGGGTATCTCTGTCTCCCCCACAACTCTCACTTCCTGGCCCTGCTATTGCAGGTGCAAGCAAGGCTCTGCCTTGTTTTTACCAGGTATGGTGGAAGGGCACAACATACCTTCCCCTTGGGGCAGATGAACCCACAGACAAAGACAACTGTCTGGTTTCTTCCCACTTGAGCTTTTGCTTGCAGGGAGAATGCTGGAAACATGAGCTGAGCTGGCTGTGCAGGTGTTGCTGGTGGGATCCCTCCCGAGGTGCACAGAAAAGCCCTGGGACAGCCTGAAGTGAGCAAGCTTTTACCCTGAGGATGCTGGGGACCAAATTCAGTTTTGACCCTCCCAGGGGTGGCTGCAGAGAGCTGGCCATGAAGCTGGCATCAGTTGCTTCAACAGAGAGCCAGGAATGCTCAGAAAGGGCAGCGGTGGGATAATGTGCCTGTTTGGGACATTTTGTCCTCTGCAGCACAATGTCTGTGTCTCTCAGAAGTGCCAGCCAACTCTCCTGCAGCAGGAATCAGAACTGCCTTAGGGACTTGGCTGACAGCAGGCTTTGCCCTGTTTTTTCAAATCCCTCCTCTCACTGTTTAGGTTCCTCAGAAATGTGTCCATAAAGGTGGTTGAAGATGGGCCCTTTAGAAAACTGAAGACATTCATTTAACTGCCTTCACCATTCACCATAAGGTCCTGTTTCCTCCACACCTCTCCTTCCAGCCTGCCCTCCTGCCTGCCTGGCCACAAAATCCTAATATGCATCCTGTTGACATGGTTTCAATGTCTTCCCTCTGCCAGNTAGTTGGGGATGTCCCTGCCCACTGCAGAAGGGTTGGACTAGATGACCTCCAGAGGTCACTTCCAACCCAAATGATTCTGTGATTCTATGTTCTCCTTCATGTCCTTTCCCCCACTCAGGTGAGCTGACATCTTGCCTAGTTTGAGACAGCCCCAGCACCAGTGGCAGCCCCTGAGCTCCAGCAGCATTTCCACCCATGAGGATTCTGTGCATGCTCTAGCTGGATCCTCACTGACCAATTCAGGCCCTTTGCCACCATTGAGCTATGCTGGGGGTCTGAGACAGCAGGCTCTGCTTAGCACATTGCTGGTGAACAGTGAAGAGTCATCCTGCTTATGTTTCTGAAAATATATTTTAATGTGATTCAGCTGTGGAGAGGGAGGAGCAGATTGCTGAGCGAGAGAAAATTCTGGTCTCTGGCTCCATGCAGTCTGTGAGCTGGGAGATTTTCTTGGCCAGACTTTTACTTCTGCTTGGTTACACCTATTGACTCCTGCAAAATTTGGCCCTAATGTAACAATTTCGCTTTGCGTTGATGTTTGGCATGCAAAACCTGATGAGGTTTCTGGATGTATAGTTGGCGAGTTCCTCTGTAAAGCCAACAGCAAAACAGGCTTGGAAAAGATGCAAGCAATACCTTTGACAAGTGCCAGCCCTCAGTCTCTGCAGAGTTTGTTGCATTTTTAGGATGCTTATGCAGCTTTGTGATGTCATTGTTTGTCAGCAGCATCTACAGAGAAAGTGCTTTGCATATTTGATGGTTGCCTTGTCTGTGCCATTTTGTGACTTCTCTAGATGCATTTCAGTGAAATACATAATGTGCAAACATTGTCTTTAGTGGACACCTCAGTGAGTCCTTCCTTTGGATAAGAATGCTGCTTTCATAGCAAATGTCCCTCCTCACCATGCACTATGGAGATTTGGCTGAAGCCCTGCTGGGAGATGGGCTGTGGGAATGCTCTTATAGCTCACAGGCTGCCCAAGGATTCCCAGTTCCCAAACCCAGAGAGGAGCTGGACTGAAGCAACCATCTCTGCCTCAAATGGGTAGAGCACAAGCGGTGGGTTTATAGCACCAACTCTTTTGGTCTGTGGATACATTCTGGTTGTGGTACTCACTGATGCAGCTGTAGCTTTCCAGCAAGTTTCCTTGCCTCAGGCAAGAAGGTGAGGGTTGCTGCTTTGCTGCCAGGTGTCTGAGCTGGTCTCTGGGTTACCTGACTACCTCAGGAGCTTTATTTTACCTTTGCTTGTGTGGTAGAACATAGGTGGCAGCCAAGCAGGCAGGTGCTTAGGGCAGCGAGTTGCTTTGGGTGACAAAATTGCCTATCGTGCTGCTTAGCTCTGCCAGGGCAATGCTGCTGAGGCTGGGAGAGAGAGGAGGGGAGAAGGTGCCCCACATGAAAGTGGGAAAGCTGATGCCTTGGCCTCCTCCTGCCTGCTGTTGGCCACCTACGCACACTTGGGAAGAGCAAAAATTTGGCAAATATGTGGGAGCCTCTAGATAGCCCCCAAAAGCCTGAAGATGTTTTGCAACCTATGCAGCAAGCTTGGTGCCCCCGCTGCTTCCCCTCTGAGCAGTGCTCCAACCTCTGCCCACTCCCTTTCCCCTTCCCCCTCTCTCTTCCTTTTCTCCTTTCTACCCCTGGGGGAGGCATTCCACTCTGGGCAAGGACCAAAGCCTTGGTCCCAGCGTGCTGGCAGGTGGCAGCCTGGGCTGGCAGGTGGCCCTTGCAGGAAGGATGAGCTGTGCCTGCTTCACTGTAAGGCAGGATGTCTTTTTGTGCCATTTAGATCTTTAATGCCGTTTGGGGCTCTCAAAGCTGCTTTAAATGAGGATATTACAGCACGAGAACTACTCACAAAAATCAGCTCAGGAGCCAGCCTCGAGCTCCTCCCCAGCTGCCCAAACTCCTCCATAGTATATTTCAGGAACAGTTTATCCCCCACTCCCCTGCCTCCATTTATTAAAAGGTCTTGGATTTATGCTGCTGCAGTAAGGATCTGCCCTTGGGGAGCTGTGCCTGCATCCTCTGACCTCACAGCTTTGGTGGGAGGAAGGTTTAACTCCTCACTCTTGGAGTCACCCATTACAGGAGGGAAGGGGAAGCAGAAGGCCAGGCATTGGGGTTGGTGGGTTTTGGCCTTTTGAACAGGGAAGGGTTTGTTGGCTGTGGTTCCTTCAAAAAAGGAAAAGGAAGGAATAAGACCTGTTTCAGCAATGCTTATCACAGCAGAAGAGGCAACCCTCAGGTGAACAAAGCAGCTGGGAGAAACAGTAACATTGGAAGGGCACCACTGGGGCAGTTGTTTGCTGTTCCCTCAGGGAGTAATGATCATAAGCCAAATGCCAAAGGTAGGTTGTGGTGGTTAGGAACTGGCTCACAGCATGAAAGCCAAGTTCGAGCAACTCACCACAGATGCATTCCCAGGAGATTTCTGCCTTAAAAAAAACACCATGCCAGGAGAAAACTGTAGTGAGACATGTTGCAGCTAGCAGCTCACCTCAGTTGGGTGCTGTCTTGTTTCTGCCCTGCCTTCTTTGGGCTGGGGAGGGCAACAGTTTGAGAATTCAGAGGTCACAAATGTCCCTGATCCTTGTGGAGGAAAGCTGGGATGGGAAGACCCCTGTAGAGAAGAGAACTTGGCCATTTTGCAGTCTTCTACTCTCTTAGGAGAAAAGGCTGACAGACTTGGGCCTGATTAGCCTGGAGAAGATTGAGAGGGGATCTGCTCAATGCTCAAATCAATATCTGAAAGGCAGGTGTCAAGGGGATGGGGCCAGACAGGACAAGGAGCAAAGGGCACAAACAGGAACACAGGAAGTTCCATCCGAACATGAGGAAAAACTTCTTTCCTGTAAGGGTGCCAGAGCACTGGAACAGGCTGCCCAGAGAAGTTGTGGAGTCTCCTTCCCTGGAGACTTTCAAGACCCATCTGGACATGTTCCTGTGCAACCTGCTCTAGGTGAACCTGCTTTAGCAGGGGGATTGAACTAGATGATCTCCAGAAGTCCCTCACCAACTCTTACCACTCTGTGATTCTGGGAAAAAGACAACAGGAGTCCACACTCAGCGATGCAGGCTTGTGGGTGTCTCCAGAGACAGAGGTGCCTTCACCACTGCCCACTGACAGGTCAGGAAGCTGGAAGAAGGAAGGCTACTAGGGGAAGCAGTCTAGAGGCCTCAAGTGAGCTCCTAGTGGGCTTTGTTACATCTGGGAAACAAAACCAACAACAAAGCTAGGGCTGCAGGCTGCCTACTTTGCCTTCCATGTTTCCTTGCAGTGTTATTTAAAAAAGCCTGGACAGGTCTCCTCCAAGCCTTACCTCTCCAGATCCATCAGCTGATCCCTGGCCTCAGGCTTTGAAGAGCAAAGCCTTTTCTGCTGTGCAACTGCACTGTTGCCTTTGCAGCCCTGGTGAGAAGTGCAAAGGGAAGGTTCAGGCTTAAATCCTGATGATAATGCACGGCAGCAGTGGCTCCCTCCGAGTGTAACCAAGACAACTGATATTCCTAAAAACTTTGCCCCGCTAACAACAGCATTAGGGAATTCTTGGAAAGCAAGTACCATCTGCAAAGCCTTTCCATGTATCCAGATCAGAGAAGTCCTTATCTGGGATGCAAAATCAACACTAGAAAGCCAGTAAATGCCAGCTCCACAATTATCTCAGCAATCTTTATCTGGCTCCTGTGTGCGTAATGCCGATTTAATGAAAAACTCACACATTATTTTCTCCTTATGATCCTGACTCATTCGGTGCCCAGGAAGTTGCATCCTGACATTTTGCAGACTTTGAATGATTGATTAAAGCATTTAAATAGCATACTTCAAATACAAGGGTGGTGGTTGCTGTTAAATGTAATTATTGTTGTTTAAATGTAATTATTTTTACATTATGACTAATTATGAATGGATATTATTACTGGAAGAGCAAAATTTGTTTATCGGGTTTGAATTCTGCAGTCATCAGGAATAAACACACCAGGTAATGAGTTTGGCAATCAAATGCCAGCCTCAGGCATAGACCAGATTTAGTGCCACCCTTTCTCCATGTATCACACTTCCTCCCTCCCACGAGCTCAGCCCACTCAAAACCTGTATAATTCCTTCCTTTAAAAGGATATGCCTGTTTCTGCTCTGTTTCCCAAAGCATATGCCTTTGTTTCCTAAATATGTTCCTCAGTGGGAACTCTCCTAGTGGATTTGCAGGCCTGTTTCATCACTCTTACTGGGACAGATGGGAATGGAAGAGCTGAAAGAGTAGGGGTTTGATTAGTGTGAAGAGGGCAAGGCCTGTGTTGAATGACCTGCGAACAGGAGAGCAGAGAGAAGGAGGATAGTGAGTGGGAGCCTGGGATAGTAATGGGAGCTTCCAGGTGAGCTGATGATGCAGGAGATGTTTGTCCCCAGGCAAACATGCCCCTGGAAAAGCAGGTAATGCACTCTTCCCCTTCTAAAGGTTTTATTCAGAAAGGAAAGAAATGAGAGAGGAGGAATATTCCTTTTCTCACTCAAGTTCCTGCATTTCTCATGGCCCCTAGCTTCCCAATACTCAGCTTTCAAAAGCCAACCTGATTAGCCACCAAATAGAAGATTGTTTATAGGTGTAAAAAAATGCAGAGGGAATAAGAAGCAAAGAATTTTCCTGCAAAACCTCACTGCCTAATCTGGGCATCTCTGCTTCAAATGTCGTGCACATTTTCAAAATTGCCATTTCCAAACCTGACTTGCATAGGAGAGTCTTCAACAGAGCATTCGTGAGATCTGCATCTCTCAGATAAAGGATTGGATGTTGCACTCAGAGAGCAAAACACCACTTTTTTTTTCAGCCTTATCACACTGTTGGCTCGTTTCTGTGATAGTCACAAACACCATCAGTTTTCCTTCAAAAAGGCTCCAGTCAAAATGTCTCTTTCCCCTGAGAAATAAGTGCCACTGACCTACTTCCCCTGCATGTGTTATCTTTCATTCATCCAACCATCACTCATCATCTCCGATTCCCTTTGCACTACTCTATCCTTTCCTAGGTTTGCAACATCATTGCATTTCATGTCAAATGGCAAATCTCATTTGTGCAGCATTTCCTCTGCTTGGCCTGTTAACTAAAGCACATCTTGCAGCTGGGAATTGGGCACCATGTCCCTTGCAGTAACAGGGATTTCAAAGCAACTGTTGAAACTTGGTCATCCCTCCTTGAGCTGCTCAAGAACGCCTAAAAGGCAGGGCCTAAACCTGCCAGTGGACACCTGAATGCTTCCAAGCCTTGGCTGCAGGTTTGCACAAGTCCACCAGAGGTTTAGCTTTGGCACCAATTAATGTGTTTGTAACCTTTGAACATGGGTTCCTCAAAAATATTTACCTGATAGGTAAAAGAAGATATTTTGGAACTTCTCAGCAATCTGGAAACCAACCATTCAATTTAATAATTGATTCTATAGAATCCTAGAATGATTTGGGTTGGAAGGGACCTCTGGAGGTCATCTAGTCCAACCCCCCTGCAATGGGCAGGGACATCCCCAACTAGATCAGCTTGCCCAGAGCCCTGGCAAACCTAAAGAAAGTTCAATTTTGGTAAAAATATAAACTGATGCCTAATCAGACATCTCCATTTTCACGCCCCTTGTGGATTCCTAAGTCATATAGTCACACATTCTCAGTGACATTACCATGCCTGGACAATGCCAATTGCCACCATCACCAAGCAGCTCTCGAGGCTAAGACCATCATCAGAGGAGTTCTAGCTCAGGGCTACATTATGATGCTGTTTACCCACACCTTTAGTTTACATTTTTAGTTAGTTTCCATCACATGGGATCTGCCTATGCTCAAGGTGACCTGGAATTGTCTTCCAAGACTGCATGAGATGTTTCTTCCTTGATAATCACCACACTCTGGAGTTCATCCAGCCTCACTTTCCTGTCTGTGCCCACATTACCAGGAGGTGTTTACATATTTGTTCAACTATTTTACTCTGAACTGAATATACTTTCCAGATGGTCATCTCCAACAGCACTTTTTGTCAAAGCAGCACAGGGGTGTTTTATTTAGAGGTAGCACTAAATATATATATGCTCATGCTTAAGACTGCCCAACCTTAACTGGGTAAAACTCCTTCAGTGTGTAACTAACCACAGGTAGCTTCCTGCCAAGTTAGTAACTGGTATGCTCCCAGTTCTACAGATGCTCTGGAAACACACTTACCCCCAGGGGTCCTGCTGGGGGTGGAGGCTTTGTACAAGGAAGTTGAAGAGGTACCTGAGGCCTGCTGCAGCGGCCCCCCTTAGAGGCGCTGCGAGTGCCATACTGGGGGCGCGCTCCTCCGCCGGAGGCCCCAGGAAGCCGGCGCCAGGCCGGGGAGCAGCGGGCAGCGACCCTCTGCGCCCTTAACAGTGCCGCAGCCGCCGGAAAGGAGCGCACACGGGAGGTGCCGCTGGGGACTGCGGCGTCAACACCCCTACGGGCAGCGCTGCCTCCCGGGGCAGCAGGACCGGCCCGATCGGCAGTGTCCCCTCGCCGCAGGCCCGAGGAAGGAAGACCGCTCCCCGTCCCCATCTAAAGCCAACGGCAAACACGCTCCCGTGCGGCCCACGCGCGAGCGGCGTGTTTCCCTCGCGCGAGGGCGGGGGAGGTACAGGAAGGGCGTGGCCCGGCGGAGGGGAGCGGAAGTACGTCAGCGGGCGGCCCCGGCCAATCAGCGGCGCGCAGCTGGCGGGCGTCGCGAGGCGGTTTTACCGCGGCCGCCGCCGGCTGCGACCCCCTTCCGCATCCCGAGCGCCCAACGCCTCCTGGACGACCGCTCTCGGCCCCGCCGCAGAGGGCGGTGTGGGTGTGTGGAGTGAAGCGAGAGGAAGCGGGCAGGGAAAAAAACCGGGAGCAGCCCACGTGATGGGTTGCAGCAGCCAATGAAGACTGCAGGAGGTTGCGCGTGGCAGACGAAGGCCGTGGGAGCCGCGAGCGGGGCGCGTGGGCCGGGGCGTTGCTCGGCGCCCCGCGCCGCCTGGAGCCGGCGGCGGGAGAAGGCAGGTAGGAGCTGTCGGTCCAGGCCGCCCCCGGGGCTCTTCCCGCCAGCCCTTCTCTTTTCCCCTGCCCCCCCGCCCCGCTTTTGAAGTTTTATTCGAGGAGGTGGCGTGAGGTGTGCGCGTCACGTGAGCGCGGAGGTCCAATCGCACGTGTGCGCTCCCTTCCCTTCGGCCGGCAGGGCTGTTTGAGGCGAGGGGGTGGCGGGTAGACTGCTCTTCTGTCCTTGCGCGCCTCCGCGCTACTTCGTCCGGGGTCGCGGGCGGGGATGATTGGGCTGGGGGAGACTGGCCGTGGCTTGGCGGTCACCTGATAGGAGGAAGGGGGATTAAAGGCACTCAGCGGCCTCATATCCGGGCTCTCCGGCGGGGAAGGGTCGTGTTAGGCTCGGCCCCGACCAGCTGTTGTTTCCCAGAGCTATCGTGCTCCCAGCGACAGTCACCCGGAGGGGGCGTGGCCGGCGGCACCCGTGAGACAGGGCTGGGCTGCCTCGCCCCGCCCCGGCGGGAGAGCCTTTCCCGGGGNCACCCCCTCCGCTCACCCCCGCCCTGCTATGTCCGCGCTGCTTTACTCGTGACTCGGCTGCCTGGCGCAGCGAACCCGCCGTCGTTCTGGTATCTTCAGCTTTCCCCCCGGCCGAGGCCGAGCCGAGGTGTGGCGGGACTGAACGCTCCAGCCGTCGGGGAGCCGAGCAGTGCTGTGCGGGAAGGTTGATGCGGTGTACCGCTGTTAGTGACTTTAAGTACCACACTAGTTGATAAGGGGCTTAGAAGGGGGTTAGTAAATGGTTAGGTGAGCCCAGCCTGTAGCTGTTAGGCATGAGGGCTAGCCGTTATTTCATCATCTTGCTTAGATGAGGGGTTTCCAATAACGTGGTTTGAGTTTCTTGTCTAGCTTCTTCAGATGTCAAAGCTTACACAGCTGTGCTGTCTTATTCACATAGTGTCCGAACTCGTGGGTTGTTTTGAACTGCACTTGATGAAGCCGGCCAAAGCCCTGGAGGTTTAAAATTGCTACAGACTTTGAAACCTGAAGGCTGTGTAACGAAGAGGGCAGGCCGATTAGTTGGTCTTGCCACTTCAAGGTGCTTTCCTGATGCAGCAGGTTGCCCTGCGACTGCAGCAGCCTTTCAGTGCCCTCGTGATCAGTTCTTTGTGAGTCTGTGTTGAGAACCAGAATGAAGGGTGGACTCTGCTTGAAAAATGTTGCTGTGGGTGAGCATTTTTGTGCGTTTATGTGGGGGAAAAAAAATGTGTAGTTCTTATGTCTGGCAGAGCTGGGCAGCGTTCATTCACTCATACTGTTTGTTCAGTGTTTGTGCAGATGCTGTTGTGCCTGTCATGGCAAGGAAATGTGCATCTGGAGGAAACCAATGCTAGTCCCACTTGAGAATAAACTTCTTTGGCCACCTACTAGGAGAAAAAAAGTAAATTCTTTCTCTTTGAGCCTGTGCCACTTCCTCATTTACACTCAAATCAAGCAGATAACTTACGAAGTACATGGTTGTATGTGTTCATTTTTCAAAACATAATTTCCTAAGGAATGTGAAGTCCAAGACAGTTGTTCTACAAACACAACTAAATAGATCTCTGCATAGAGGAATGAGAAAGAGCTCTCAGAAGAGGTTCTTGTCTGTTTCCTGGTTTAAAAACAGCAGAGGATCTGCTAAAAACTTCAGCCAAGGTACACACAGGGGTACAGTGCCATTAGCAGTGACACCAGCAAGGCTTACTTGATGTCATATTCTTCTGTAATTAAGGCTGTGGGGTGTGTTTTGGGGTTTTTTGGGGGGTGTATGTGTGCTGTGTATTTTTCTTTTTTTAATACTGGGTTACTTTAGAACTTTTGATCATGGGGTGGTGGTGGAGTGGCTCTTCTCTTGCCTCAGGAAGATGGAATGTGCTTTTGTGAACGGGGTCTGGCTGATTTTAGTACCTATTAGTACTAAGATACATCCTTGATGTATCTTTTTCTGAACTGGATAAGGAAGAATGGAGTGAGAGTGATAGGTGATATGGCTGAGTAGAATGATGGTTTGTCACGAGAAGAAAGCAACTAGAAGAAAGTGATTTCCCCCATCAAGGCCAAACCAGAAAGGCAGTAACAGCATAAAAGGCAGAAAATGGATGTGGGAGCCTGATAAAATTTATCTAAAATAAAAATTTTTGCATTCCTTGCTACAGTTACTATCTTTAGGAAAGGCCAGCTTGGAGAATGACAAGATCATTGCTGTTAAACAAGTACTTATGATGGTGGAATTGCGCTGTTTTACTTTGGCAGTACAGTGCTTTCTGCTAATATGGTGTGGTCTGCCTGACCACAGGGTAAGTCAGTAAATCAATAAGGAAGATGGATATAAACCTGGAACCCATCACCAACAGTCTGGTACTTTAATGGGTGTTACTCTCCTTTTCACCATAACTTCAAAAGGGAATGGAGTTTCCCTGGCAGTTCTAGCTTGATGAGCCATTGGTCACTCTGTAGCCATGAGTATTGCTAGAAGACAACAGCTGAATGAATAGGGTAGTCCAGAACTTGGGTGAGGGGATTTTTTTACTTGCCTGCCTTGTTTTGCTGAATTTTCTTAATTTTTGCTCTCTTTTTTTTTGTTTCAATGATTTGGACAAAATCCCAAGCTGAAGATTCCTGTATGTGATAAATGTTCCTCATGATGGCAATAAAAGGGACTGAAATTCATCAAAATGATGTTATTTGTGCTGATTATGGCTTGTTTCTGCAAGTGTTGAGTGGCAGCATGAAACATTGCTTCATTCTTTTATTTTGCCGTTTTCAGTAGTTGAAATAATAGTATATTGAGAAAAATACAGCAATCATTGAATGTCAGAGTAGTGGGGATATCAGACTTTCTGGTAAAATTGGAGGGTAATGTAAAATACATTAATTTAAATGTTGAAATAGTAACATATTCTATACAGATAAAAAAGAGCAATTATTTGTAGTCGACAGTGGCTTTTCTCCATGCCCTCTCACAGGTAGTTCATAGATCATATAAATAAATGGATTATGTGTTTCCATTTTGCAATCTTCAGTGGTTGGGAAGATTTCTGTATTTCCCCTAAGGTTCAGGTAACTCTTGGGAGACAAAGAATACTGTGCACTGTATATAATAGGATTAATGCTGTTAAACAAAGCACCAGCTTTGTGGGGGACTGAAAGTTTGGGCTCTTGTGGGGAAGTGTCAGTACTGGAGAGGTGAAGCAGATATTTCCCTTTCCCCTCCCTTCCCCCAAAGTGTTTGCCCTGTTCCTCCAATAGAAGGTGCTGCCTTTGCAGGGCTGTCTCCCTATGGTTGGCAAAGCACTTCCTGATCTACCACCTTTTCAACCTGCACTAGTCAGGGCTCAGTATGTTCAGTGAGTTTGATTTTAGGATGAAGTAATCAAGAGAATTAGGCTTTGGTACAGTGTAATGCTCTGGGCTGAAATCATAGAATCATAATCATAGAATCATAGAATGGCCAGGTTGGAAGGGACCTGAAATCTGATGGTGCAGAAGCTGTATCATACTTGCTGCAGGGATGTGCATTCTGTGTGCAGCTGGAGCGTGCGTTTTGGCAAGACCAAGTGCTGGGTCCTGGGTCGGAACAATGCCCACTATCAATACAGGCTATGGGAGAGAGAGCAGCCCTGCAGAAAAGGACTTGGTGTGCTGGTGGATGAGAAGCTGGCCATGAGCAAACAGTGCACGCTGGCAGCCCAGAAGGCCAATGGCATCCTGGGCTGCAGCAAGAGAAGCGTNGGTTTTAAATTGGAGTAGATTTAAACTGGATATTAGGGAAAAGTTTTTTACCATGAGGGTGTTGGAATACAGGACCAGGTTGCCCAGGGAGGTAGTTGAGGCCCCATCCCTGGAGGCATTCCACGGGAGGCTTGCCAGGGCTCTGGGCAAGCTGATCTAGTTGGGGATGTCCCTGCTCACTGCAGGGGGGTTGGACTAGATGACCTCCAGAGGTCCCTTCCAACCCAAACCATTCTAGGATTCTATATTTGCATCAGCAAGAAAACCTAAATCTGGAAAAGCAGATTTCTTGCCTTTCCCCTTCTCCCCTCCCCGCAACAACCCATTTCTTGAATTTTTTTTTTTTTTTTAATCTGGGACAGCAAGATTTTGCCATGACTGACACCTTTAATCTTCTTGGCACTGGATTATGCTTCCTCACTACAGCTGAAGGAAGAACTTAAGCTGTTTTACTATTGTAAATAAAATGATGTAAACTTTTTCAAAGTAGATTTGGGTTGGGATTCTGTTTTCTAAGGACACTGGTTTGGAGCTGTCCTAGATCCTGTAAGTTATTAGAGACATCTGCGTGGAGCAAACTTTCAACTCTGAGAGGCCAATACTCTTCTGGAAAAGCTGTTGGAAGCCAGTGGGGCAGATTATGGTATAGAAAATGGGGCTAGATACCTTTCTATAGGGAGTTTAATACCACTTGGTGTTTCAGAAGTAACAGACTTTCTTGCAGGATGCTGCTACGTTAATCATTCTCCAAAGTGGCAAAACACTGGCTGAAGAGAGTATCTTTTTGTATTTTAACCCTTCTAGTGTGCCCATTGCACAACACTTCCAACATTACTAGGTTTGAAGGTCTTTAAAATTTTTTTTAATGGCCCAAACTTGGGACTTTGTATGGTTGTCAGAGCTGCCTGGTGATAGTTGGTAATAAACCTTTACACTTCATTCTGCTGACTGTCTGCTGCTGTGAATGTCTTACATTGGCATGATTGGCCTTGATAGCTGTTGTGTTCAGCTATGAGTCCAGTTTCAGGTAGTGCTCATTTTTAGCTAGTGAATTTGAGAGCTGAAAGCCTCCTTTATGCTCCAGTAGTAGTGCCTTTCAAACTACACTGTATGACAGAAGTGTCCTGTCCTTCATGTATTCGTGTAGTAGAGATCTTTGTATTCAAAATGAAAAGGGAATTGCTAACAAAAAAATGTAATCTGCATGTCCTAGCAACTGTTAATTCTGCTTAACTTTGCCTGCAACATACCTTGCTCTCCCACTTAGGGATCTTTAGCAAAGCCTTGGCCTTGTGACCCTCCAGCTCCTGATCTGTTACTGAATCTTTTTTTTTTTTGGAGACAAATTAGAAATAAGAGTAAGTGAGGAACACAGTGTTTTTGCTACAGCTCCAACTAGCAATCTCTGGACTGCTGAGTGGGGATGAGTTGATGAGGTTTGGGTCAGAGATCACTTGAGCAAACTGGACATCCACAAGTCCATGGGTCCGGCTGGGATGCACCCAAGAGTGCTGAGGGAGATGGCAGAGGTCATTGCTAGGCCACTCTCCATAATCTTTGAGAGGCTCTGGAGGACGGGAGAGGTGCCTGAGGACTGGAGGAAGGCCAATGTTACCCAATCTTCAAAAAGGGCAAGAAAGATGACCCGGCTAACTATAGGCCAGTCAGCCTCACCTCCATCCCTGGGAAGGTGATGGAACATATCTGCCTGGACACATTCCTGTGTGACCTGGTCTAGGTGATCCTGCTCTGGCAGGGGGCTTGCACTAGATGATCTTTCTAGGGCCCTTCCAACCCCTGACATACTGTGATTCTGTAACATTACAGGCTCTGGGTTACTTGCAGTGTGTAGGCTTGAACTGGTGCTTTATGCTTATAGGGATTACTGAGAGAGGGAATGTCATTTACTGGGTAATGAAACACAAAGACTGTAAAAGCACTTCAAGGTGCTAAAAAGCAGGGAATGTGTCTTAAAGAAGCATTTTGGGGAAGAGGATATTTCTCTGGAGTAAACTTCAGCATTTCAAATACAACCATAACGCTACTGGTTGGTATAAGGTAACTCCCTCTGATCATGGAGGGCAGTGTTCAGTTGGTGCAAACCAGTTCATTTCTGTGTCACCAGTTGGTTTTTAGCACAAACAAGGCCTTAAAATTGGTGTTTGTGCTGATCTAAATGCAATGTAATTCTTTATTGTGGTACTGCTGTTTCTTGTCAGCTGTTACCTGCTCAGAACCAAGTTACTTAAGCTGGTGGGAATCTGTGGTACTGCTGTGAGTTACACTGGTGAACACATTCCCTTGATAAAATAGAGGTGCTGTGTCTGCTGAAAGCAAGGATTTCTGCCTGTGTTAGGTAAAATGGTAACAAAATTCCTGGCAATGTCAACAGTCTTTCGTGTTGCTTCTCTTACTGTCACTGGAACATGTGGCTTCTGAGACATGAATGTGGTACTGTCTGCTGCTCAGTTCCTTGAGACTGCTCTTAGTCATACCAATGGCTCTCTTGCTGAAAGACTTATTTTGGTATTGTCACTATTCAGAAACCTGTTGCTTAATGCAAAATGGTGTGAATGTATCCTGTTCCCCTAAAACTTGATGACCACTCTGCCAAATGTGTGATCTCTGTAGGTATAAAATGACTATTCCTGATCAATCTTGGACAACGTGGCTTAGTTTTTTTAATTGGTGTAATTATTGCTGATTGAATTTAAGGGAAAAATAATGTACTGGGTCCAACAGCTTGAGGCTGCTGCAATTCTCTACTCCCAGGTATAACTAGTAGCAAGGCTGAAAATATATTCCCTGTAGGCACAAGCACATAGAGCTCACATATACATGACATATACCTGTATACATGTCTGGCCACACAGATTGGGCTGATGCTCACAGGAACACAGCAGTGACAGCCTTATCCTGCTCCACTCCCTAGGTGAGCAGGATGGAGGTCTGCTAGTGACAAAGTGTGCATATGTATGTACATATACACACACGTACACATATCTGTATATGTATAGATGTACAAGGTAGATTCCCTCCAGCAACTGCGTTTAGACAATCGGTCTGCCCTGTAGCTGGTTCCTGGATCCCAGTTTCCTCAGTTGCTGCCTTCTGGACACTGAAACTGCTGAGACCCTGCCTCCAGGTTCTGGTACATGCTGTTTTTCTCTTAGCTTGCTGACACAGTCCTGGTCCCCTGATACCCAACACCCCTCTGCCCTACATGGCCGTGCCCTTCAGTGAGACAGAGATGTGCATACAGACATAGAACTCCTCTGCTACTCCCCTGGTTCCCCAGTAGGCAGGTACTTCGTCAAGATGCACACCCACCCACCCTATACACCCCTCCAGGATTTATAGATTTACTGGAATGCTTTCTGGATTCCTTTCTTACTTCGCATTTGCAATACAAAACATGAAAGCTTGTGGCTGTTAGCCTTGGCTTTTGCTTGTGCAAAGATACTGTAGAAACTTACGAAAGAGAAGGAATACCATCTCTGTGGGACTTTGTCTAGCTCCTTCTGATTCCTTGAAACCATTTTTTTTCCCCTCTCCAAATCTGCTGTTACCAGCACTTGGGGTGTTTCCCTTCCACCATGCCAACCTTATCTCGTATGTGTGTCCCCTGATTTAACCCCAGCTGGCAACTAAGTCCCACACAGCTGCCTGCTTACATAGCCTGTCCCCCTACTCTCCCCAATGGGATGAGGGAGAGAATTAGAAAGGTACAAGTGAGAAAATTCATGGATTGAAATAAAGACAGTTTAATAGGTAAAGCGAAAGTCATGCATGCAAGCAAAGCAAGATAAGGATTTCACTCATCACTTCCCATTGGCAGGCAGTTATTAAGCCATCTCCAGGAAACCAGAGCTCCGTCACACATAGCAGTTACTTGGGAAGACAAACACCATCATTCCAAACATCCTCCCTCTTCCTTCTTCGCTCCCCAGCATTATATGCTGAACATGATGTCATATGGTATGGAATATCCCTTTGGTCATTTGGGGTCAGCTGTCTGGGCTGTGTCCCTTCCCAACTTCTTGTGCGTCCCCAGCCCACTTGCTGGTGGTATGAGGAGTAGAAAAGGCTTTGACTCTGCATAAGCACTGCCCAGCAGTAACTAAACCATCCCAGAGTTCTCAGCACAGATCCAAAACACAGCCTCATACCAGATACTATGGAAAAAATCAACTCTATCTGAGCCAAAACCAGCACTGGGACTAAGGCTTCCCTTTTGCTTCTGTCCATATCTCTTTCATAAACTGCTAGAAGTGTCAAAATCACAATGTTCTGTTCTTTCCTATTTGCAGAATTTTGTCGTTAAGCAGTTTCTCCATACAGTGAATGTATTAAATCCTCATTTTATTCAGCCTGAGTTTATTCTTCAAATTAAAAGGGAGAAAATACTCCATAGTCTTCTCCTGTAGAACTACTTACGTTACTGTTTTGATACATGTTGTTCAAGTGCCTTAATTTTATTTTCTTTAGTTATGTACTTTTGAGATGATATCCCACAGCATGAACTTCTGTTGCCAAGAACTTTCTGCATCATAACAGGAAAAGCATCACTGTATGAGTTAAACTGAGCCCTAGTGGAGCTGCTCTGTAGTAGGCAGCAGTCAGTACACAATTCTGTTGTACTTGTGACTCTGGACTCCGGTGTCAGCTCTGCTAGCACTGATGCCTTGACTTTTTGGCACCATTGTGGAAGTATCTGTCCTTCCATAATGGATGCAATATTCTAAAATAAATACCATTAATACCACCTGACATCCATACAACACATCCTTTCACTACACCACCAATAGCTGACACAAACTGTTGCGAGAGAATCTCAGTTTCCCCAAACTGCTGTGCTAAGCACTCCTTAGCATCTCAATAAAAAAGTGTCCTTAAGAATATAGAGTTACTGCTTTTTCCTATCATACATTTACATTTTTACTGGTATGATTTAACTTTTTTTGAAAAAGTCATTTAGACTGAATATAAGGCTCAATGTAAACCTAGATACATATTCTTTAGAATTGCTTTTAATGCATACAATTATTTAGGTTCAACAGATTTTTAGTGATACACCGTGCTGTTGGCACTGTGACATGAACGAAATCATTCACCAATAATTCAGACATCCCTGAGAGTGGCAGTATTTTGTTGCTTATAATTCAGAGATCCTTGACAGTGGCAGTATTTTCTTGCTTAGCCACATAGCAGATTTTTACTGATGGAGTGGGGCATGGTGCTACTCACTTCTGGCTGCTGTTCCAACCCTCTGTCATGTTCAGAAGATCTGAAAGTCATAACATTAGTCATTGGAGTTATGTGATGGTAGCATAGTTTTTCTTTCTGATCAGGCTGCTGAATATTGGACACAAAGAGCAGAACCTTTGTTGGATGAAAAGGCAATCAAAATAAGGTGGATTTATGCAACTACCCAGCAGATAGTGAGATAGGAAAGTACTACCATATTCAATACTACTTTAATTATTGAAGAACAATTTAAATGTCTTTCATCTTTTCCGCAATAAATCTACTTTCTCATATTCAAACTGATCTGATTTATAAGTTTGGTAATGTTTCCTGCTCATGGTTTGTGTTTGATAAACAAACATCCACATTCTCTTAATAGTTACTATTAAGAACTAATAGAACTACCTAATGTAAAAGGAGGACCTTTGCCATAAAGATGACACAATATTAAAATACAAGTATTATCCAGTATCCTTCTATTTAAAAATGAACAAGCAAAAACAAAAGGAAAAACTGAACAAACTCAAGTGTCCTGTGACAAGCACTTGGAAATTCTTGCAATCTACTTTTTCCAGTTTGATTACATTTGAGAGATAAAATGGGCATCTGAGTCTACGTGATGAATAGTTAGGAATAGTTATAATCCTAAGCCATCAGGTGGAAGGCAAAGGAGTGCAGTGGCTTGCTGCTAGAATGAGAAGACTTTGGGGGAGTGCTGGGTTTTTTATGGCTGTCAGAATGTCTCCAGGATCACTGTTTCCCGCTTCCCACTAGGAGAACTTCTGCAACATTCAGAAATATATATATATATATAGACATGTATATGAGTTTAGTGCTTCTTAAATTTCCAGCTCTGCAGATTTCTGTCCAGAAAAGAGTGCTGCCCAGACAAAATTCTTTGTACAATTCCACCTACTTCATTCATGATCAGGAAGACATGTTTCATGGCTGGCAAGTGAGGTCTTCACTGTCACATTTCCTTTTTACCCATGAATGTGGAAGCTGTGGTGGTGGTTTCATGGGAAGTAAATACATAGTCTCTGGCAACTGGTACAAGAGCATCCTTTTTGTTTCATACATCCCTAAACATACTTTACATGTTAGAAACATTCAGCCACGAGTAACATACTCAGATCTATAACCAACAAGAGGTATTTGTTGTGTATTGTACTGCTGCTAAACATACCAGCTGGCATAAAATACTCCTCTGGGAAATCTCACAATAAAAACATTCCCGCCTTTTTTGTTTTCAGCAGAAACCCAGAGCATGATCTCATCAACATGGAGGCAACAAAGCTGCGCCTTTGCTGTGTTTCCGTTCAACATCTTTATTGATGACTTGGACCAGGGGATAGAGTGCACCCTTGGTAAGTTTGCAGATGACGCTAAGCTGGGTGGCAGTGTCGATCTACTTGAGGTTAGGGAGGCTCTGCAGAGGGACCTAGACAGGCTTGATTGATGGGCAAAGGTCAATTGTATGAGTTTTAATAAGGCCAAATGTCGGGTCCTGCATTTTGGTCACAACAACTCCCAGCAGTGCTACAGGCCTGGGGAGGAGTGGATGGAGAGCTGCCCAGCAGAGAAGGACCTGGAGGCGTTGATTGACAGCAAGCTAAACATGAGCCAGAAGTGTGCCCAGGTGGCCAAGAAGGCCAACAGCATCCTGGCTTGTATCAGGAATAGTGTGGCCAGCAGGAATAGGGAGGTGATCTTGCCCCTGTACTTCGCACTGGTGAGGCCACACCTTGAATACTGTGTGCAGTTTTGGGCACCACAGTATAGGAAGGACCTTGAGGTGCTGGAGAGGGTACAGAGAAGGTTAACTAGGGTGATCAGGAGTCTGGAGAGCAGGCCTTATGAGGAGACCCTCAGAGAGCTAGGGCTGTTTAGCCTGGAGAAGAGGAAGCTGAGGGGAGACCTTATC